>JAJJHT010005266.1:1302722-1313267 GCA_021223865.1 Drosophila pandora | reverse complement strand
AACATAATTATGACAATATTCTACAGTTCTAGACTAATGGTTGTATTTTTTTTATATTTTTTCCACAATTTATGCTTTTCAAAACTAAGTAGCTAAATGTAAACTCCCAAAACTCCATTATAAAAAATTAAGTAGCACAAGAATCTAAAATTGTTTCCATTTTATGATTATTTTGATTATTTTTTGGGTTATTTACGAATATATCTCTAGAAATGTGAATTCAGGAATCAGTTTATAAACAGAAGCAAAATCTATATAAATTTATTTTTAGTTAATAAATGAATAATTAAAAGAACATGTTTTAAGTTTGAAATGTAATCCCTAGAGATAAAGAGACTTTTAAGTCAAGAAATTTCCAAGAAAAAGGGAATCTATCTAGATTCTAGAAACTAAAACCATCCTCGCCAAAAAGTATGCTACAAAAAGTGCATGCCTCATATTACGCATACGCACTGTATCCCAATTAAACATAAAATACATGTGTTTATTATAAAAACTACACCAATAGCCGACTCTGGCTGAAAAGTAAATAATTAATGCAGGAAATCGAGAGATTTGAAATTGTAAGGACTCTCGAGGAGGGGAGGCTAGGCGCCACTGACCCCGCACGAGGCTAGAGAAAGGGGCAAGGGGCTGGGGAAAGGGGCAAGGGCAAGCAAGGATAAGGGACAGCGACTCGCCCGACCGACATAAATCATCCAGCCAAATAAATCACAGAAAAACGAGGGCTGAACCCCAAAAAGGACTCTCGCCCAAACTCTCTCGCAAATCTTCAGCGCAACTTTCCAGATCTAATATAAGGATCTCCCCGCCAAGAACGAGAAAAAAAAAAACAAAATTAATAATGCAGGAGGCACTGCCTCCGGAATGCCAAGTCCGAGAAACAGGACAAGCAACAATCAAATATTAAGGATTGCACAAATTTACATTTTCTCGAGAGTGTTTTTGTTTTTTGTCTTTTAAGTAAAGAGAAGGATATTAGAGGAAAGTTAGGGGCTGTTAAGGATATATCGACTGGTGTCCTTTATGCCCTTTAAGGTCCTCTGTTTCCGCTCCCTTTATTTTTATTGCAAACATAAAAACTACTAAGTATCATCTTTCATTCCATGATTAAGAGTTGCCAAAAGAAATCGATTATTTTTTGGCACATTTAAGCGGCCAATGGAACTTTTCTGGGTTTCCTCCTCGCTCGTCCATCATCCCGTTGCGGGCTAGAGATAAAAAGGACTTGGAGGACCTACCCCTCCTACCCCTCCTACCCCTCTCACTCCGCCGCAGTTCCTGTTCTGTTCCAAAACCGAAAAATAGGAAAGACGTCAGGGCAGCGATAAGACGACAACGAACCGCGGAAAAAGCCGGAAGGGATGCCCGCCGTTACAACAGGACCTTCCTCCTTCCTCCCGCCATCCTTTGTCCTTCGTCCTTGTGGCATGCAAATGAAACTGCTGTTCGCGCCACAGGACTCACTCGAGAGGCGAAGGACTTGCTGGCCATTCGACTTGCTGCTTTTCTCTTCAATTTATGCAACAGGCTTTTCTGGGGCCCATTTGTAAATTATGCGCTGTCATAAAGCAGCCGTCCTGCCAGGCCTCCTTCCACTATTCCACTACCAGGAGGAGTACTCGCACTTGAATCCTGGATCCTGGATCCTGGATCCTGGATACTGAATCCTGAATCGGTTGAACCGTTCGCTGCACGTACGGGCATATAATTTTTGCCAAATCAGAATATTTATGCGTCTAGCCGCACCAACACCAATAAACATACACGTACATATATGCGCAGGACACAGGACATGGCATACAGGACATGGGGTAAAGGATTCAGTGAGCTGCGCTCCGCTCGGCTCGGCTCGGCTCGGCAGGGACATAAAAAAATTACAGCACGCTTGAAAAAACGCGACAAAAACACGCAATGGATATGACTTTTATCCGACTACACTGTAAATAATTTATCCGAATTTATCAAAATAAATCAAATTATTATCTCTTTGAAGCCCAAAATTATTTCAAATTCTTCTAGTAGCTCTATATTTAAAATAATTAAAAATCGATAAATAATCGATAATAGATCAAAATAACAATTTCTTCCAGTGCATGAATAACGGTGCTCATTGAAACGCATTTGCAGTGCACACCGATACACACACACCAGCGCACACTCACGCACACAACCGCAGCCACAAAGGGCTCACAGGAGAGCTGCCAGGACTACGGATATATCGATTATTCGATTAATTCTGACCTCCCATCATCAAAGGAAGCAGCGAGAAAGTAAGGCTCGAAATCGGCAATAAAAACTGCACAAAAATGGCTAAAAAAAAGTAACTATCGAGGGGCTGGAGTATAAATTAAATAATATTAGCAGTGGCCTTAAAAAAATGTGTTTTAAAATCGAAATAATCGATAGACTTTGAGAGTTAAATGGCATTTTCGAAAATGATTTTTTGAATTTTCAAGAAAGTCTATTTTAATTTGAAATTATTTGGTTTTTTTTTAAATCAAATTTTAAAACAAGTCCCCCTCTTGAAACTCTTTTGTTTTGAAGATAAATTGAGAATAAAACAAAGGATAGAAAAGGATAAAAAAAAGGATTAAAAAAAGGATAAAAAGGAAGAAACAAAAAGCAATTGCTTTCATAGTTTTTGTCGCCTCTCGTTCGATGAAAATAGAAAGGTTACTTTTTTTTTAATGGCTGGACACCAGGACACCAGGACACCAGGCGAGTGTCCTGGACTGGAATGGGGGCGGCGTAACTGGTGGGCGGAACGGGGGCGGGCCCAGAGTCAGTGGGGCGTGGCGGTTGTTCAACGAGTGGCAACAATTTCGTTGCACTTCTCTCGTGTTGTTGCGTTTTTGGCACTTTTTGGTTTTTGCGGCCAATTTGAAGAGTCGCACCGAACCGGAAGGCGTACAGTCCCAGCCAGTGGGCGTGGCATGGTCAACCCATCCACAGAGTGTGTGTGTGGGTGTGTGTGTGGGTGTGAGTGTGTTGCAAAACGATGTGGCAATTTTTGCGGTTTGCGGAAAAGTTGAAAACTTTGCACGGTTCCTGCTCATCGCAGATCCAATATTGTTTTTAGCACATTTTTTTTACTTTAAAGTTTTAACTTAAAGTTTAAAAAATGTTGAAGATTTTGAAAATAAATGTATGTTTCTATTTTGGAACATAAAGTTTTTAAAAAAAGGATAACAAGTTGCGTATTTCTGGCAATTCATTTTTGTCTAAATATTTCTTTTAAAAAATAAGCTAAAATATTAAAAGATAGCTTGTTTTTATTATTAGAAATATCTATAATTTTGAAACACACTTTTTTCTTTTTTTAACTCTCAACAAATACTTTAAAGCTCTTCACTTTTGAAAAATCTGTTTAGTTTTTTGTTTTTTTTTTGGATTTCAGGCACCCTGGCTGGTGTCCCCTGACTGGCTCAGATTTTTTTGTGATTTATATTTAATTCAATTTTTATGGCGCTTAAAAAATGTATAAAATATTGCACAACAAAAAGGGTCGCCGGCTGACAGGCCGGGGTCAAGGGTCGCGGCCCATTCATAAATTGGCAGTCGCCTGGCTGCTTTTGACAGCCAGCCGATGCAAATTGCGGTTAGAGAGTGGAGTGTGTGGCCGAAGGGGTTAAGGGGGATGGTGGCAAGAGAGGGGGGAGGTGGCAAGAGAGGGGGGAGGTGTGTGGCAGTGTGTGGCAACTACATACGTGTCGCCAACGGTCACAAGATGTTGGCAATGACAATGAACGTGGCAGGAAGCCTTTTGGCCAAAGTGCAGTCTTGGAGGCAGTGGCAGGAGAAGCTAGGTGGCAGGGGGGGAGGGGGGTGGCAAGAAAACGTGGCAAGAGCTTGGAAGTGGGGCGTGTGGGTCAAATGACGCGAGCGTGACACGACAATCGTGATAAACGAGATTAGTTTCAGAGCCAAACAGTCCTCCCCTCCCTCTGCTGTTGGCCAATATGGGAGGGGGGAGAGAGGGGTAGGGGGAGGGGGAGTGGCAAGGAGTCTTGGCCAAAAACTCGAGCAACAGCTGGTGTCTGTGCGAAAATTGTGTGAAAGTTGGCCGGCCTCGGAGTCGGAGTCGGAGTGCCGAGATCTCAGATGGAGATGGAAAACGAAATAAATTGCTTAAAATTTCCAAAATAATTAATCTTAAAGATAAAGAGATAAATTTTAGTTTAATTTTGTTTAGGAAAAATAAAAAAATAAAGTTTAGAAAAGGTGGTCAAGGGAGAGTAAGGTTTCTAGGACTTCTTCTTGGAAATCTACCAACTGAAGAACAAGTATTGGGAAGTCCTTCCGGGGAGTCTCTGCCTCTTCTAGCCCGAATCCTTCCCAGAACTTGTATCTGAGCCTTCTAGAGGGTTTCTAGTTCCTAGTTCCTAGCTCCCAGTTCCTAGTAAGCTGCCCTTCATAGTCCCCTCCTGACATTGGCATTGTAATATCCCTGACGCTTCTGGTGTTTGCATAAGCACTTCGTGGATCCACCTCCTTTCATTCATTACGTAATGTGGCGGTGGAGAGTCTCCTTCTTCGGAGGAGGAGAGTGAGGTGGGGAGGGGGCTGAGGATGCCACAAAATGGCAGCTCCATGGCATTTAAGTCACGTAGCCATGTTGAGTAATGCGACACGTTGCCATTGATGGCCCGTTGACGATGAAGTGCAAGCTGGAAAATAGAAATAGAAATGGAAACAGAGTGGCTGCTACGGCTGCTGTTGCTGTTGCTGTTCTTGCCCCAGGATCCTTTTGACCCCACCCCATTCTTGCCCCAAGACAGTGGGGGTGGGGACAAGTCAAGTGGCAGCCACGTGGACCAAGAAGCAGCAGCAGCTGGCTGTTTACATTTGATTTTGGCATTGATTAGGCCACTCGGCACCACCCACAGAAGGAGCCACCCAGGAGCCACCCCAGAGAGCCACCCCGAAGAGGATTGAACCACAAAGTTTGCATATTTATTATGCACTCGAAGCTCAAACATTGCGGCAAGTCAGCCTGAAAAGAAAAGCCAGGAAAGCAAAAAAAAGCGGAGGCGGAAGTGCAGCCAATTTCGCCACAAAGTGGTGCAGTGGTGCAGTGGCCCAGGCGGTGGAGCATCAATAAGTTGGCTTACTTCACAGCAGCCACCACAATGTCAGGAACAGGAAGGAGCGATATCCATTGATCCAAAGGACCAACAGTGCCTGCCAAAAGTATGAGACTCCTAATCGCCGGCTGGCAGCGTGCGAGCCAAACTGGCTCAAGTCTCCAGCCCGGCCATGTGTCATAAGCCGATGCACTCCATAATCGCATCCCAGACAGGTGCCTCTTCGACACTAGTTTCTAGTTTCCTCAACTCGTAATTATTCCCTTCGACTGGAGGCACTTTCGTGTGTGATTTTCAGGACGAAGCTGCCCGAGAAGCACCTGACGGAGCTGGTAATTGGAGTCATTATTCCATTATTTGCTCAAACTTATCAGCAACGGAGCAGGCGGTCCCGAGACATTCGAGTGACTTTGAAGGGCAGTCGAGTGCCCTTGGAGGACGCAACCCAGGACGAAGCCAGGACGAAGCCCAGGACGAAGGACTACCGTGTGATGTGTTTAATTAAACGCCAGACAAAAGGGCAGAAAATTAGGGAGTTCCTTGTTCAAGGTTTTCCCTTCTCATTCTTGTTTTGGCATTATCCTTGCAGGTCCTGCGCCTTCTGATCCTGCAGCTCCCCCTCGGCCACCTTTAATAATTGAAGGGGATGCCATGGCAGCCGCTGGCGCTGGCCAATTTGTAGACACGTAAAAATCTTATCACAAACAAAAGACTTACCGCAACGCTACCAGCCCTCCGCTCTCCGCTCTCCACTCTCCACTGCCTTAACCCCAGAAAGCCCCACCTTTTTGCCATGGCAGCGATAAGCCCTGCACGTTGTCGCCATTCCACTCGCATTTGTCGTCATCATCTGAAGAAAAAAAATCAGACAGAACAGAAGCCCACATGCCCGAAGGAACTCGAGCCAGAGACTGAAATGCAGAGCGGATAATAAAGGACGAAGTTCAGGCGAAGACTATCAGATACCCGGTACTGCACAGGATATATAGGGGAAGATGGAGATACTATGAGCTACTGAGTTTGAAATAAAATGGATATCTAATTAATTCATAATATCCTGGCTCTAATTTTATTCCTTCTCTAATTCTACAAACTAATTCTCTTTTTTTAAAGAAGACTATCAGATACCTGGTACTGCACAGGAGCTATTTCAATGGAATATATATAGGGGAAGATAGAGAAACTAAGAGATACTAAGCATTACATATATAGTATTAAAATAGATATCTAAGTAATTCATACTATCCTTTATTTAAATCATTTTCTTCTCTAATTCTACAAACTAATTTTCACTTAAATTTCATAAAGAAAACTATAAGATACCTGGTACTACAAGAGTGTGAAATATTTACGAAATTTGGAATTTAAACATTTATTTGAAGAACTGTAGCATCTTTTAACTTTAAATAAGGTTTTCGACAAGAATTAAATAGATAATTATTAAATAATTTATCAAATAAACTCCCAAATACTGAGTTCTAAGCAGAAAATTTCAAAAATAAAAAATTTCCAACACTTTTCAGAGAATTCTTCAAAAATATTGATTTCAGAAACGAGCTACACTATACCCGGTGCTAAGCAGAAATTGTTTTATTTTATTTAAATGTAAGTTAAGAACTTTTTTCCACAGATACCACTTTCAATTTTAAAAATAAATAAAAAGTATAATAAACTCACCCATACTTTGCCTCCTTCAAGTATTTCATTGGAAGCCAATAATTCTAAAAAAAGGACAAAAATATATTAAATAGAGTAGGAATATGAAATATACCCCTCAGAAATGACATTACAGGGTATCAGAATGGAGCCCCGGAAGTGGCTCGCAGGCGGCTCACGTACGGCGTATAAATAACATTTCGATTTGGCTGTGCGACAAACCCAAGCCCCGAAAATGATGCAAAATTATGCCACATCCTGCCATCCAGCCATCCTGCCAGGCAGAGCAGTGGAGGGGAAAATAAATAAGATGCCAGGACTCAGAGAGAGAGAAAAGCAAATAGTTATGCTTTACAATTCTTTGGCTTTGAACGAGTTTCAATAAATGAGTGAGAACCATGGGGAAATGGCCAATAAACGGAGCCAAGGCCGACAAAGTCACTAAATGAGCCCACAAAGGACCACTTAATGGAAAATGCCATTTTGAATGGCATTCGGCAGGGAGATTCGGCCAAAGAATAAACAACAGGAGCAGGAGCAGGAGCAGGAGCAGGAGCAGGAACTGGGCAAATGAATTGCAATTGGGACAACCCAATTGCAAAATTGAGAAAACAGAGCAGCACAAAAGGCACTCCGACTCCTTGTCCTCCAGTATCCCAGCTACTGGACTCTGGATTTCTGATTTCTGGCCCAAGCACTCAATTATCAGTCAGTCGATTGTCCTTCTGGCAAATGGCTCAAGATTGAGTGGCCTCGGACCTCAGGGAGGACCAAGGGAGTGGTGTAATTGTATTTTTCTAGGCTTTCTAGGGTATCCCATAGTCCATAGTCCACTAACTCCCTCCTCAGCCCTTCCAACTAAACTTTTGCTAGAAACACAATACCCTTGAAGCTCCTATCTCTAATTCATAAAATAATATTTTTGATACAATTTTACGAATGCGGAGCTGGAAAGTCTTTAGTTTTCATTTGATACTCCTCTCGGTGGAGACTCCTGTCAGTCTCGGAATAAAAGCAGAAACTTAAGCTTCAATTTCGACTCTATTAGAGGACTTATACGCCGTCCTTCTCCCTCTATATGTGTGTGTGTGTGTGTGGGTGTGTGTGTGTGTGGGTGAGTATCCTTTCTGCTATTTTTGGAATCGGCTTGCATGGCAAAGGGGCCATCAGGACTCTCTCTCTTCTTAGTAATAATATTTTACCTTGTCTCAAAGACTAAACAAAAATTAGTAAAAAAAATAAAAAGACTTAAGGATAAAGAAATTTTGTTTTTAAATATTATTAGCTGGTATTTTTTAATTTTTTTAACATATTTTTTGAAATATTAGCAACCACTGTAGGTCCTTTAAGCTACTTGAAGGAAGTGTGTTGCATAGTTTAAGGCTGCTGCTGCTCCACAAAGAGGCAGGGCCAGGAGCAGTGGCAGGAGCAGGAGCAGGAGCAGCCAGGATCTGCAGGCAGACCATCAACTAGACTCGAGGAAATTACTTTCAACATTTCGAAGAGACCTCGCCCCCCAGAAGCGGCACAAAGTGTGTATTTATATTTAAAAAAAAAATATTAAAAAAAATACGAGAAAAAAGGACGAACAAGGAGCCAAGAAACAGATGGAAATTTGACAAGAAAACGGAAAAACAGGAAAATTTTTTGATTTTAAAGCATTTTGTGTAAAAAGCAAGGGGAGACATGTATGCATTATTGATGAACTTGCCAGGGCAGAGGAGGAAGGAAGAAGGCAAATAAATGCAATCTGGAATAATAATTCTGGAGGACAGGACCAGCAGGACAGGACCGGCAGGATAACTTTATCCACCCACCACCCACTAGCCACCAGCCAACAGCCACCACCTTGCCACAAACGCATAAACAACAATTTCCACGGAGGTTGGATAAAGTCATGCACCTGGCTCGTAAATAAAGCCGAAAGCCTATCTTCAAGGACCTGCCCACAACAGGCTCAAAGTCTGGCCCGAAATCAGAGTGAGGAACAGGCCAGAGAAAACCAGAAAACCAGAAAACCAGAAAAGCCAAGGTAACGCCCAGTCGGTTTTTCACTTGGAAAAACTTAATTATGCATGGTTAACACGAAAACTCAATAAATTTTCAAATAAATTCACATGGGTCGGTCGGGTCGAGGAAGAAATCGAAGAAAGCCAAGTCCTTTTAGACAGGAATCGAACTCGGTATACCCTTTAAAGAGGTATCAGTCTCAGTTCAATAACTTGAAGCCTAACAGTACTTTTTCCCTTAAAACCCCCTTATCCGACAGGACTATATCCTCTCCATAACTGATCCTGATCCACATCCGAAAGAGTATCGCTGGCTGGAATATCGGAATGCCATTCGGTTCTATGCAAATTTTATTTGCCAAGGATTTTTCAGCAGTATCCTGGCACTCCCCACCCCCTCTTCCCCTCTAGGCCATCACTCGCTGTGTGCTGCATTTAGATTTATTTGCGACGTGTGTGGGCTGGGCGAAGGATATTAGCCACCCACTCAACTGTTGCGCAAAGAGAAGGACGACAAGGACCTGCCTGGAAGTCGTGGTGCCTTGGCGCCTTGGCGCCTCTCGCCAAACTAATCGCCTGCTGAAAATAGCAATTTATTGAGTTCTCATATTGAGCAATGCTATAAAAATAATGAAGCCAGATCCTGAAGAAGGGTCCTGCGAAGGCTCCAGACCACCTGCTGAGGTATCTGGGGGGATTTCAGTTCAGGTGCCGACTGAGGAGAGGGACTAAGGACTAAATATATACTCTATCCTTTCGGAGGGGAGTGGCTCTAGACCTAAAAAGAGTTTAATAAAAATAAAATTAAAAAAAAAGAAGGACAAGAGGCAGCCCAAAACTCCCCACACAGTAAGCTACAGGGCAAACAGGGTAACAGTTCCGCCGACAGTCGGCTTAGCCGATAGCTTACCATGTCCTGCCAGGGACAGCCAGGCCACAGGGGCCTCGGAGCAGGTCCTGGGCCGAAAAGGACAAAAGTGGCAAGTGCCAGGACCGGCAGTGGCAGTGCCAGTGCCAGCGACAAAAAGTGAAATGAAGCCGAAAGGCAAATAGAGCATAAATTACGCAAATCCAACACGACACTTTACAGGCAGAGGAGGCATCATGCGTGGGTGTGTGTGTGAGGGTGTGAGGATGTGTGTGGGTGCGTGTGTGTCCTTTTTGGAACTACAACTACAACTACAAACAACAACAAATAAGTTAAGGCCAAGTCGAAAAAGCAAACAAAGCGAACAACACTGAACAAAAAAATATTAGACCTTTCATTTGATATTCCATTCTAAGGTATAAGATATGCCGATTTCGGCTCAGTGTACTTGAGCTCTTACTGTGTGGCATGCAATCGGGCGCCAAATGCTCGAGTGTCTCATTGTCAGCATGTTGCATGCAACTCGGGCCATGGAAATTTAAGTAAAATGAACAGCAGGAGCACCACCAGGAGCACCACCAGGAGCCAAAAATGTTAAAGCAACTAAATAAACATTGTATGCCATTATCAGGTCCTGTCAGCGTCAACAACAACAATACCAACAACAACAACACATGCAACAAAATCAACAAACACCAGGCAACATTATTTTCAGTTGCAACTGAGAACTTTTCAATTTCAGGCTCGAAGCCAGCACCTGCACTGAGAGAAAAGGTTATAATCATAATAATTAATATATATATATTAAAATAAATAGTAGAAATAGTGGAGATTAAAGCTAAGTAGGCTTGGACATGAGACTTCCTATAATACTTCCTCCTTAAGAGAACTAATCTTAAAACTTGACCTTTCTTAACAATCTCTT
>JAJJHT010005266.1:1276854-1288852 GCA_021223865.1 Drosophila pandora | reverse complement strand
TAATAAACTTTTAAAATTGTATATATAATATTTTGTATATAGTTAATAATTAAAAATATTTTCAAACCGATTCACCCTGCTTTTTTGGGTTTTTGTGACCATTGTGGCACTTTGCGGGCCAGGGGGGCAGTATGAGCCAAAGGACCTGCGGAAGCAGCGGGAAAGGAGCTCCTGGAGAAGGAGAAGGAGGAGTAGTGGAGTTTTTGGGTAAATAGTTTTTTACATTCAGACAAACACACGGGCAACGCAATGACAAAAAGGCCATAAAAAACAATGCCGGCAACTTTGTTATTACATTTTCATACACACACATGTGTGTGTGTGTGTGGTTTTTATTGGCATAAAGAAGCTAGTGGAACACCTGTTCCAAGGACCAAGGACTCACGACCAGGGACCACACGGACATGGACATGGACATCGAAATTCCGAGCAAACATTCCGACATCCCGCTGTCGCGAATTCATTTGCATTTGCATTATTTGCCCGTAGTCCTGCCACTCCTCCTGGCAGTCAGTGGCAGGACCTCACTTTTATTATTATTTTTGGTTAGTTTTGGTGCATTACAAAATGTGTGTGTTGACATGTTATGATTTCGATGTAAATGTTGATCCTGTGCAAACATTTTTCCAAAGCCAAAAAAACAAAAAAACAAAAAATAGAAATAAAAGATAAGTCCAGTTGTTGGAGTTTTGAATGAAATTGGTTTGGCTTTTTGGCTTTTTGGCTTTTCCAGGTGCAATCAAGCAAATAAGTCCAAAAACTATGAACGGCTTTAAAAAAATAAAGGACGATAAATAATCCAGTGGATTATGATGGAGGGCTGGATGACAGATGGACAGATGGCTGGATGAAAAAATCACATCTGCAGCTCCTAAAAAATCGCTTTTAAATTGCTCTGAACTTTTTTAAATATTTTAACGAGCATGGAAAAGAAATTGTATTATTATTTAAGCCTTAAAGTAACAGTTTCTTGCGAAGTTAAAGCCACAGTATCGAGTATTTATGACCAACAAGTATCATTTACTTTACAGCTTAATAAATAGCACCACATTCTGGGAGTTATATTATATTTCCCTCAAAATATATGTATATTCCATATCTCATCGAATGGCGGTCATAAAACTCAACCGACACACTCCCATAAAACAGGATATTATTATCCTTCAGAGTTGTTTACGCATTAACGATAACAAGTATCGATTACCAGCGGAGAGCAACTCTTCATCAAAATATCGATTACTCTGTTGGCTTTCATTTTGTTTTCCTCATTAGACATTGGATTTGAAGTCGGAATGGAGTGGGAATGCATTATCCTTGAGGCTACTCCTTTTGGCTTTTAATTAAATATTTTTTCTGGGATTTCGTTTGGCGATTACTCGTCGTCAGAATCCTGTGACAGGACATGGACATGGCATGGTCTTGGACTATTTCTTCTTCGCCACAAAAGTTGTCAGTCGGTTGTCAGTTCTGGCCGAAAGATAAATAAATAAGCTCTCCGCCTTGGGGTTAAGCAAGTTGTGTTGTTATCCTTGCAGTGCCGCCCTCCTCCTACTCCTCCTCCTACTCCTATTTCTACTCCCTTTTTCTACTCCCACTCCGACTGCGGATTTTTACTGCTATTGTTGTCACGCGAGCCGAGCCGAGCCGAGCCGAGCCGGTCGCGCATTTTCAATAATAATCTCTTGTCCTGGGCATAAATGTCGCATTAAAATGTCACGCACTTGTGGCTTAATCACGCCAAAGGATAACGGCTTGCCCACTGCCACAAGGATTACACAGGGAGAAAAAATTACGGGACTAAATTGAGGGAAAATCCTGGTTTCTGAAGATACTTTTTTGCGAGGAAATTAGAACTTGGGTATTTGGCTTTTAAATAATTTTTATTTAGACAAAAACTCATACCAGTTAATTGTTAAATTTATATTTTATTCGTTTATTATTTTATATTATTATTTTGTATTTTATATTTTATATTTTAATTTACAAAACCCATTAAAAAATAGCTTTTCTGAGTGGACCAACAAAAAAAATGGACATGCACTTGAATAGTCAGCAGCCATCCAATCTCTTGTTGTCCTTTGCAGGATACTAGACCACCAGGCGCTTGTGTAGTGGGGCGTGGCAGTGGGCAGTGGGGGCAGATGGGGGCGTGGTTCATAGGCATTACTTGTTTGCGGTTTTTATTATATCATGCTCATGTCAAATGGGCTCAGCATTGTCACATTCTTGGCTCCGCTTCCGCTTCCGCATCCGCATTCGCCAGCTCAGCGTCCTGTCAGAGCTCTTAAACCAAAAGTCCTGCCACCTCCGGCAGCCGCCTGTATCCTGTGTATCCTTGCTTTTCAATCTCGCATCTAAGTCCTGCGGCTCGTTCGTGTCCTTCATCTAAATCTCAAGCTGCCAGTTATTACACATTGCCAGCGTCTTAATGTCGGCAATTGTGTGACGCAAGGATGCTACGGCTGCTTCACAGCCACAAGGATATCTCGAGTGTTTCGTCCTAATTCGCCGCCGCCAACAGTCAACAACAGGTGGCGCACCAAAACAAAACTAATATACTCTCAGCTTAAGCTTTTCTAAGCCAAAACAGTCATTCCATTAATTTTAATTTAATTAATTTAAAACAAATAATAATTTAAATAAATAAATAATTTATAGAGCATTCACATTTCGTTTATATTTGTTTAAATAATTCACGTTTTGCAGCCAGGGACTGCAATTGGCAGCCACATTTTATAAGTTAAGGCACGTTCCAGTGGTTAGGTCCACTCAAATGTCTGGTCACTGCACCACAGAACCACACGGCACCACACTGTAGCACCCTCGACACCACCCTGGCACCGCCCGGAACCACTTTGCTGCAACCATTTAGCCTGCATTTGAGTGCCGCAGTGAAAACGCCAAGTTTATTTGCTGAGCTGGACCAAAAAACTCAAGTCCAGCAGAAACCTCAAAGCCAAAATCTGATTTTGCACTGGGAGAAATTTATTCATAGTCCATAATACTAATAAATGGATTTTTAAATCCATCTATTATTTATTATATAATGCAAAGTAATAAAAAGGTTTCAATTAAAGTCCTTGTCTTTACTAGTTTCGTATATGAAAGTACATTATGAGTTTAAATATTAAAAATAATTAATTTAAATAATTTTATAGGATAGTTCTAGGTTTACACTACTTTATAAGTAATAAATAATAGCAAAAATCAGTTAAGAATGAAATTGATTAGATAACTAACAAAGAAGCCTTAAAATTCAAACACATTTCCCAGAAAGTTCTGTCCGAGTACCGGGTATTAATTTTTATTAATTTCCTAAATTAATATTGACCCATTAACAATTAAATAAGCATAGATTCAAAGCCAATAAAGTAGTCTAAGAGTACCGGGTATAAATATTAATAAAATCACTTTAAAATAGAATGAAACACAATAGTTTCTCTCAGTGCAAGGAGTCAAGTAACTCTTCCTGATAATCAAAAAGCAGTTTTGTGGGCGAATCGGAGAAGGAGAGAAGGCCCTTAAACCCTTCGGTTGAATCAGAAATTGAATTATGGGCCAGGAGGAGAGCCACTACAGCGGAGAGCCACTGTTCCAACAAATGCCAAGGACATTCTCTTAAGGCTAATTCGATTAGACAGTTACAAATGTTGATTCAATTTGCATTGTCAATTAAATCGCTATCCAAAGACCAAACCATAATTGCATTACCAGCATATTTGCTGATATATATTTATTCTAGAGACATATACATTTTGGTCACAGAATTTTCAGAAAATTCTGCGCAACGCCCACTTTTCCGAAGGGGGGGACTTTGTAATTTTGGCCAAGTATTTCTTTGGTGATTGGCCAAAATGGAAAGTTTTTGTGGCATCTAGCCGCAGTGTCGCCCAAGTCCTGTATCCTGCATCCCGTATCCTGTTGCCTTGGTCCTTTGCACTCGAGTGACTTGATGAAAAGGCCGAGTCAAATGCCCCACTGATTGCCCCTGTTTTTGGGTTCAGAGTACAAGAAGTTTCCGTGTGATTTGGTCGAAAAATTGGTCCAAATCTTTAGTCTCTGGTCCAAGCCACCCATTCATTATGATTTCCTTAAAATGATCCGCCCACTTGTAAAATTTTTGGGGGAAAAAGGAAGTCTGCAATTTCCCTTTTTTTTGCTTTTAAGTTAAGATGTCTTTCAATGTTTATTTTATGATTTATACTCGGTACTCAAATATAACTAAACAAAGTAGCTAGAAATATAGTAATTGTTTCAATACTATTTATAAAAAGTAATTCCCTTTAAACCACAAAACTCACTGAACCAAAACCCACTCAACTATAATTACCAACAAAGGGGCTTACAAAATGATTCCACCAGAGATTAAATTTCATTGTACAGTCATATATTTTCTTTATTTTCATTTTATTTAATATTCGAAGCGATTAATTGTAATCATAGCTCCTGACGTAATCAGTTGGCTCTGCCGAAGTAGAGGCATTGAAGTATTTTGTAGGCATAATCGCAGCGATCGGAGCTGTCGTCATCGTACTTCTGTTTACAATCAGCCAGAATAACTTTCTCATCATCTCTGGCTCGGTTCTCCAGCCTTTTCAGATCGATTTTGTCATCATCCCCAAAGTATTCATCGATTATGCAGCGACTATAGCACTTGATGTTGTGAGGAACTTCGGAAACTGGCGTCGAAGGCGGGACACTTTCCACTTGCTTGCTGGTTAAGTTATAGACTTTCAAGCAGTCTTCGCCAGCAAATATCATTGTAAGCTGCATGGGAATATTTAAATAATAAATATCACAGTTAAAATATATATTAATTTCAGTTGAAACTCACCGAGAGCAGAAAGGAAAGGAAGACTAGGGAGTGGCGTAAAACAGCCATCTTGGATCACAACTATTTCCAAACTAAAACCAATGAGAACCAATGGGTTTTTATATACTTGGATTAGGTCTGAGGTTGATTCCTAAAATTAGAGCCTAAAAGTATGTTGACATTCATTAAGATTTATTTTAGAAAAATTTAAAAATAAATAGCAGAAAATCATGAATAGTATTTGCTCCAAAAGAGCTAACTAGGCGTATACTTAATTTTATCATATATGCCAAGAACAAGTCTGAAAGGACAATATTTATTATTAATTATTTAATGATGACCTTTGATATCCAACGATTTATTAATAATCATTTAATTATTTAATTGAATAAGCAATTAAAACAACCTTAACATTTACATTTTGAATGTTCTCCATTTATTTATTGAGATAGAAATTATACAATGTTTT
The DNA here is from genome assembly GCA_021223865.1 of Drosophila pandora. Lineage (NCBI taxonomy): Eukaryota > Metazoa > Arthropoda > Insecta > Diptera > Drosophilidae > Drosophila > Drosophila pandora. Next base: position 1,283,570 of record JAJJHT010005266.1, on the reverse strand, counting down.
TGGCTTTCATAATCCGAGCATTTTGTAACGAAAAAAAAAAAATACATGTAGCCTATCTACTGTACTGGCTTTTATCCATACAATGCATAATTTTAATATGTATTTCAATTTTATTAATATATTTATTCAGTTTTTGCAATTTCCGCCCAACAGGAACAGGGACTCCCGAACTGCAACGAATATCACGTCTCACAAATGATATTTTCGACAAAAAAAAAAAGAATTATAATTAAGTGTTATAATAGAGTGAATATATCGTCATGTTTCACTAATATTTCTGGGGGGGGGTCCGCCACAGGCAGTGCTCACCGTACCGCCACGCAGCTTATTTAGTATTAACTTAGTCTACTGTCTTTTTGGTAAGTATTTCCATGATCTACGCTTGTAGGTATGCTTCCAATGAATAAATAACTTGTTAAAAGATTAATTAAAGTCATTAAAATTAGTGAACAAAAAGAGACATTAAAGCTGACATAAAGACACAAGAAAAAAAAATTTTTAAAATAAAATGGAAAGCGTGGATGTTGAGTTTTTGTGTTTTTTGTGATGTGTTTGTTTTGATTTTCCTTCTTTTTTTTGAGGCACTTAAATTGATGTTTTTTAATAGAAATTTTGAATATTTTTCTAGCACACAAGACGCTCGTTGTCCGGCTGGAAAATGCGATCGTAGTTCTCGATGAGGACCTTGGCCAGCATGTTCATGCGCCCGATGTCCAGCTGGATCTGGTTGGCACTCAGGAGGCAAGGACCCCAGACGATGGCCAGGTTGGTGGACGGCATGCGATTGGAGCCACTGGCAGCAGCCACTCTGTGGAATAAAAATATTATAATTTTGTAAATATTTAAAGCCTTCGAATAGCTGCCCCCCACCTGGTCAGGTGCTGGATGAGAAAGCGTAGAGTGGAGCGATTCGGCTCCGGCATGTCGTCAAAGGCGATCCGCATCCGTTCGATGGCGGCGTCGTCGGAGAGATTGCGGCCCAGCCGGTCGTAGGCCTCCTGGGTGATCAGGGGGGCGGCCAGCTCCCGGAAGAACTGCTTATGGAGGCTGGTCAGGGTGTGGATGTCGTCGGTCTGGAGCCAGCGCGGATCGTAGATGTGGGTCAGTTTCTTCTTCAGTTCATCCACCAGGACCTTGTTGCCGGAGGCGCGGTAGAGCCCATCCTGTTCGATGCACTCGGGCCTCTCGATATAGGCGCAGACATCCACCACGAAGCGTGGCACATTCGGATGATCCGTCATGTTCAGTTCCAGGGCATTCAAAGGAGCCGAAAACAAAGGATACTTCTGCTGCTCGTCGAGGTACAGGCTGGTAACTTGGCCTCGTCGCTGACGGGACTTCTTTTCGCTCTTCGGCGACCGATTACTAAAAAATAAATATATATATATTATAAAATTAAATTGTATATATTTTTAGGGAAAAGATTATTACTTACATGCGAAACACATTGCTATTGACGGCAACTGCAGTAATTTATTCGTCCGACATGGAATGAGAAATGAAATTAATAAAAATATATCACTTATGGCTTTAGGCCATATTTTTTGGCCTGCCACCCACATTCCGACAGTCGTCTATCGATGAGGGCTAAGCCCACGGTATCTTTCGACATTGGAGAGCTAAACTATGGATGAAATTAAAATTGAAACAAATCTGAACTATCTGAGAGGCACTCCCGCCTTTCGATCCCAACAAATTGCGTTTGAATCCGCATATTTTGTTGGTGTTTGCTGGGCCCACGCCAAGCTCTCCAAGTCAGTCCCCCAATAAGCCACTCAGTCATTTGATCAATCACTCAGTCCGTCAGTTTATTGAATTTTTTTCAATAAAAATTCCTTGCCTTTTGGGCGAGATCGTGAATCATTTTCGAGCTTTGCATTTTTGCATTCGGGCCGAAAGAGAGCCCGATGTGGTTTCTTTTATGGGAATTCCCCACAAAAGCGAAACCTGCCTCATTAGCAATGAGCAGTGCCACATATAGGGGCCTCACTGTACTGCGTAGCCTTAGCAGAAGTCACCCAGTCAGTCGGTCTTCTGTGTGTGGGCCGGACGACCTTAAAAGGCCAAACTGGCAACCAGCTCTGACTTGGCAGGCACTCGAAAAAATAACTATAAAGTGGGGGAAATATTATAGATTAAAAAAATTAAATAGAGAGGATTTTAATTACTTAAATTTTAATTTAAAACAGTTGCCTTCCTTGGTCATGATTCTTGCAAAAAATGCTAAGAAAGAAATGCTTTATTGTTTCTTTTCTTAGAAGTAATATTTCCCCCTTTAATGTCTGTTGTTTTTTTCAGTGTCCTGCATTTATTTTTTTATTTTTTATACTTGGAATAGAAATTCCCAAAGCCACAGACTGCCGGGCGCCCTGTTTAAACCGGTTCATTGGTTATTTTTGTAAAAGAAAAACTCATTGATGTCCAAAGTAATGGTGGTTTCTTTTTTTTTTCAGCAAAGCGAGGCGGATTTGTTTGCCATTTAATTGCATCATGAGTGAGGGCTTAAGGTCTTAAGACTTTGCCAAAAAATTAGGCTTAAACATAAACACATAACTACCAAAGAAAGTATTTAAAATTGGTAAGAAAAGATACTAAAGTGAGCTTCAGATCTCTACAAGTAAAGATTGATTTTTAAATATTTTGTAATGCCAGCAATTTAAGCTAAAATCATACTTCTCCATGTGCTATTCCCTTTCCAAATAATATATAGCCTTTAAAAAATCCCCTAAAATATAGCCACCACTTACCTCCGGCCTAACTAGCTCTTAAAAAAATAAAAAACCCATAACTCAACACTCACACTTCATTCGCATGCGATTCTTGATGGACTTCTTGTCGTCCTCCCCGGGCAGGTCGAGGAGATTGCCGATGGAGACGCTCTTGAAGCGCTGGAGAATGGTGGACTGCTGGCTCTGCTGCACCTCATTGTCCTCCTGGATCTGCTGCGCCCGCAGAATGTCAGTCACTGGCACAATCTGCAAGATACAAAGATACAACACGAGAGTGAGACACGCAATCCGAATAAATATTCCATGCTGAGAGAGTGGTCTGTGTAGGGGGGGTAGCTATGTATAATGGGTGGTGGTGTAGTTCTTGGGAAGATTTCTGCGATTTCTGTGATTTCTGGCTTAAACACAATTGAGATACACAATCCGGCAATCGGAGCAAAGTCTGCAAATTAATTGCACCTTTTCGTGTCTAGTAGTTCTTCAGTTTTATTTTTCTTGTTTGTCTTTTCAGTTCATACCCTGAGTTTTTGGAGAGTTTATATGGTTTTTGATTCATCAAGATATTTAATTTTAATTTTTTTAGGCATTTAATATTATTTCTCTTAAGGTTCAGAGCTTAAATATATTAAATAAATAATTAAAAACATAGAAAACTACTTTAAACACACTTCCTTAACTTTTGGCTCTTGATTTTGGCCTCTTTCTGACAAATTCAAGAGGTATTCAATATTCGTAGTCCCCTACTTAAGCCCCAAAACTTAGAGGGGGTGTACTAGTTAAAAACTATACTACACTGAGAGCCCTCCCAGTGCCAGTTCCAGCCCACCGCCTACCGTTGTTTGTCTTCGCTGCTTGGCCGCCCGGGTCGTCATTTGTTATCGCGTTTGGTTCTATATCTTAACCGACACTATCCGCCCTCGCCTCGCCTCCGGCTATACTCTATTATATCTATCCGGACGGAAGGTCGGAAAGACGGATCGGATCGAAAAAAACACACGACAAGCACAGAAACCGTATTGATAAGAAATTGATTTCCAATGGGAACTGCACTTTGGAAATATATTTTTATATATACTATACTATATATATTTCTATTTAATTTTATTTTTTAATATTGTTGTTTTTTTTTTATTGCAGGAAGAACAGGAGAAGGCCAGAACTAGAAATGCAAGTGGTCGAGATAACGTTGAAACCAAGAGTGACACTCCAAGGTGCTGCGGCCGATGCATTTAATGCCTTTGCCGCGCCCACTGGCCCACCGCCCACCACCCACCAGCTGGCACCGGCTTCCCCACTACCCTCACTGCTCCACAGTCACATAAACAAAATCCTCCGGTTATCGGTGACACAGCCCCGAACGCCAATCGGGGGGACATTCTAAACCAAAGTACAAGTTTTACACACAAAGCCCTATAGTGTTAGTATCGGACTATATACTCATGTATTTGTTTTAATGCTTTTTATGTATTTTAAGTTATATATTAAGAAAAAGCCATAGAGGTTCTACCATTTAAAATATTATAGGAATAGCAACTTAGCTTTTAAATTCTTTCAGGGCTGTTCAGAGAAGAAGGGTTCCTAATTCATTTTTTGTAATTTAAAGAAATAATCATATTCTTTATATTTAAATATAAAACAACTAATGTCACCATCTCAATCCAAATAGCTTACTTTTTTAAGCTAAAAAGGGCTATTATATTTGTCTTTTATTTGTAAGATCTTTAGACACTCCTTTTGTTTTAAAAAATTATCAAAAAAGTATCTTAATCTCAATAGGAATTAGGAGATTTAATCTTTAATTATACCTCGTATGTTTATTGTTTAATTAAGAAGTATTTCCGCAATTTATAAGAGGTTATATAAAGGTAAAGAGACTATGTTTTAAAGAAGTAAGCTCTATTTTTCAATATACATATTTATTATAAATATTTAATCTCTTGAACAAAGATTATTAAATTTTAAATTGTTAAAAAGCCTTAAATGTTTTAAGCCAATGAAAATATTAGTTCATTTAAGCTAGTTTCTGCTGTAGTTTATAAGTTATTAAATATCCAAACATCCAATTCGCACCTTAAGTGGAAATCTTGGGAAAAGCAAAAGGTGCCAGCTCGAAGTGCCACCTGGAGTTCCCCTGAAAAGCGTCTGTGGCAACAGATGTGCGGCGGCCAGAAGACAAAACATAAACTAAAAAATCCCTAGGAACATAATAATTCAATATAAACTTTAGAAAAAAAAAATGATTTTATTGTAAACCAAAAAAAAGGAAGAAAGTGAGCATTTTTAACAAAGTTTAATTGCAAAAAGTAAAGGTTTGGGGATTAAAAATAAAATATTTAGTGTTTAAGAATTTTAGTGTTAGCTAAACTATTCCTCATGAAGAAAGTTTTTAAAGCTTCTAAGACTGAGAATCATTACAATTGTTGTAATTATTACTGTTTAATAAAGAAATTGGTAACTAAATCTGCTACAGTTCTGACCAATTTTAATGGCCAACGGAAATGGCTAAAAACCTTGTTTATGCCAAACTAAATAAACACAAAAAAAGGCTAAAATTGTGGAATAAACAAATAAAAAAAAGGCAAAAGTGAAATCAATCGGTGGGCCAAACAGAAAAACAAATACACACAAGAACCGAAGCCAGAAGCAGACTATCAAATTCGATTTTTCGATAAAAGTATTGAATGTAGAGGCCCCCACGGCCCCCCTCTGATTATTTCAACAATTAGCACTTGATAATTTTCAGCAAAGTCAAGCCACGCCGTTTGAAATGATTAGAAGCAATTAGTTTTTTGGCCAAATTGTTTCCAATTCGAGCGATTTTCGTTGAAAAAAGCCAGATTTTTCAGTTTACACGGGAACAGTTGGATAAATATCTGTGAAATATGTGTGTGTGGTGTGTTGTGTGTTGTGTGTGGAAATGGAAATTTATGGGTGTGCTCTGGCCCCAGAAACAGCCCCAAAAAAAAATTAAATCAAATAAAAATACAAAATAAAACCAATTTAATTGATACGACCTCGACTAGTACATGTGTTTGCTTTGCTTTATTCGCGTATCTGTATCTATGTATCTACGTATCTATGTATCTATGTATCTATGTATCTACATTTGTCTTACCGTTGGCCCCATGATTCACTAACAAAATAATAAAAACAAAACTTAAGAAAATAAACAAATAAAACTGAAATAAAAAACCAAACAAAGGCAACTACAGTTGACCTTTTTTGTTATGGCTTTTGGTTTTTTTTTTTTATTTTGAAAAATAGGTTTTTTTGAAGTACGATCCAAACTGAAGTCTTGAGAAACTAAATTCAAAAACTGGAGCTTCAGGCACTTGAGTTTTTTCAAGAGCTTATCTCAAGGCATTACTCAAAAAAAAAATATTCAACATTTTCAAGTGATGATAAAAAAATAATTGATATAAAAAATGTATAAATAGTTTCTTAATTTATCAAAAAATTAAGCCACAATTTCATATTTATTTTTGGATTTGTGAGACATCCGTTAGGAATAATATTTTTTAGGCTCAAGTTCAGGGACTTGGAGATTATAAAATCGTTACTTTTTCCCAACACTTCCAAGAACGAAAAGTTACAAAAATATTTGACTAATGATTAACCAATTAAATGCTGATAAATGCGGCCGAAGGCAGGAAATTGCCAAGAAAACATAAATACGAGAAAGAACATCAGACATGGGCTGGAGAACTACACTGGAAAAAATCTACAAAAAACTATAGCAAGTTTTTAATTTAAAAATATTTTTTGGAATATTTTTTAAGAGCAGTAAATAGTGTATTAAAAAATATTATAGAATAAAAGTGAATAGTTTCCATTCTTTCAATAGAAAACCGGTTTTTTTTTATGACCAAGTTAATAAAAAAAAACCATTGACTCAGTTAGATAATTTAGCAGAATATATGCAAATAAAAAATCAACAAAAAAAGAAGGGGAAAAAATAAATAAAATACCAAATAAATAAATAATTGT
>JAJJHT010005266.1:1251238-1266154 GCA_021223865.1 Drosophila pandora | reverse complement strand
AATGTTCCAACATTATGGTCGCTTGATCTTTGAACTAAATTAATTAAGCACAATGAACACAATTGTTGTTGTTGCTTTGGCTGCCTCAAATGTATCCAGCAGATACACAGAGGCATAGATACAGATACAACTAGCACACACAATAAAAGAAAGAAATGCATTCAGACTTTGTGGCCAAACGATGTTGGCAGAATTCTTTTTCTTTTTTGCAGAATGTCATTAAAGGGTATATACATTTTAAAAATTAAAAAAATTTATATATTCATTTTAAGTTTAAGATTAAAACAAATATCATGAGGTTTCTGTGACGAAAGCACTTATAAAAGTCAACAAAAATATGATATAAAGATTATTGACGAGTTTATTTGAAATAAATATATTTGAATATAAAATTGAATATATTTTCTTAAAAAAATAATACTCTATCCAGGGTAACCCCTATTCCATTTTTCTAAACCATCGATTTTCTTAAGAACATATTTTTTCATGTTTTCGCTTTCAATTTCCGTCTTTTATTATTTTTTTTTTTCATACAAACCCCGCCTCATATTTGGTTTGGCTTTTTCTGCGGGTCTTCGGTAAAGAAAAAGGGGTGACCCACCGCTCATGGCCCGTGGATGATGGCTCATAGCCCCTGTCCCTGTCCCTGTCCATGTCCATGCCCCCCAACCCCTCTACACCGCTTTTTTTTCCACCACAACCCCCCAGTTTCAACCAGGTCCCTGTCCAGATCCACATCCAGATCCACACTGGCGTCTTTGGCAGCATTTATGGTTTTGTGTTTTTGTCGGTAATGAGTTGGCTGCTACGCCAGCAGAGCAGTCGGCGTAGACGCCAGCCGCGGCAGCGACAGCGACTGCAAGTGATGATGAAAGTGAAAGCTCCGAAAAAAGCTAGATTCTAGAATCTCGATCTACAAACCAAAAGGCCCAGGTGCTTCAAAATTGTGCTTTAAAAAAATTAACTAACAAATTCATAGAGTATATATTGTTTTTAAAATAAATATAAAATTAAGAAGACACTGTTATATTATTTACTGCAATAACTTGGCAAATATTCACAAGATTCAGATACAAAATTCCTTTAAGAAAAACATTTTTAAATACCTATATCTTTTCCGCTTAAAATCCTATCCTTGCGCAGATACCCTAAATGATTTTATATTCGATTCCCTAGAAATTGGCACACTAGTTTTAGAAAAAATTATTTTGTAGATTTCTGAAACATATTTCTGAATAAAATTGGACAAAATAAACCATGTAGCCACATGCTAAACTAAGAAAAATAGCTAGCTAAAGATTAATGCCGTAAAAAAGTATCATTTGTTAAATAAAATGTATATTAAATATATATATTTTTTTTGGCTATTTTTTTAACCGTCAAACAGGCTTCTCTGATGCTGCAGGCTGCATGTGTCTGAATTGTTTATTCCCCCCTCCCAGTAACTTTATGATTATTATTGTTGTTGGGCCTTCGAGCGTCTTGTCTCGTTTTTTCCTTTTTTTTTTTGTTTGTTTTTAATGAATTTTATTAAGCGCGACAGCAGCCACCATATAGCCTCGGATCGGATCGAATCGGATATGGTATAATGGGGTGGGATTGGGTGACTTCGGGGGCTTCGGTTACAGCTCTCGGTTGACGCCCCAGAAAGAGTCACACTCTCTAAATGGTTTTTAAATTCTTTTATTGGCCCATAAGTGTGACTCATTTGCTGCTCAAATACTATATGCATATTGGCCAATCAAATCTAATCCGCTGAATTAGTCAATAATTGATAAATTAAACAATTTGGCGATAAAAAGCGAGAACCCATCAAGTAAACAAAATTTGAAACTGTGTTTTTTTCTCGCTTTTTTATGACCCTTAATGGCAATTATGTCGATGGACATTCTGGCTGATTAATTTGGCAGCAAAGAACAAACTAATTGCTTGTTAAATTGCACAATTATTTTTATTAGAAGTTTTTGTTTAAATGAATAAATAATTGTTATAATTAAGTGCTCAGTTTCAAGGGAAACAAAACTTTTGTAACATAAAACCAGGAAAGGCGGTTTGTAGTATTTAAATTAAGCTTAGCCTTCACAATCTAAAATTTTTTATTTTATATTTTAATTACTTCATATAAAGATAACTAATTTTAATGGACTGTATCTTTGACATGTTTTAAATTCTTTTTTAAAGCAAAATTGGCGAAGATATAGACACCGCACGGGACCATATAGGCCTCCTCCCCATATTTGAAGGGGATTCCTTGGGGAAATTAAAATAAATTGGAAAAATATATTTTGCATTAGGATTTTGATGCAGATTGATGGGAAATCGATACAGAAATCGATTAAAACCATCAGCTTGAGAATCGGATAAGAATTGGCAGAGATATGGACATCCGGGTGGGCCAAGTGGGGGTTTCTAGGATTTCCAAGGGGATCCTATGGGAAAAGTTGGGAAAAAATCTAAAAAATATTTTGCATTGGGATTTTGATGCAGATCGATAGTAAATCAATACAGAAATCGATTAAAACCATCCGCTTGAGAATCGGGTGGGAATTGGCAGAGATATGGACATCCGGGTGGACCAAATGGGGGATTCTGGGATTTCCAAGGGGATCCTATGGGAAAAGTTGAGAAAAAATCTAAAAAATATTTTGCATTGAGATTTTGATGCAGATTGATGGGAAATCGATACAGAAATCGATTAAAACCATCCGCTTAAGAATCGGATTAAAATTGGCAGAAATATAGACACCGTAGTGGGGCATATAGACCTCCTCCCCATTTTGGGAGGGGACCCTATGGGAAAACTGACAAAAAACTTTGATTAGATTTATCAATCTTTTAGGGTATTCCTGAAATCGGATATATATTTAATCCATTGAAAATAAATAAACCTATAAAATAAAAGAGTAGGAAAAAGAGAAACTGTTTGCTGCAAACCAGAGCAAGAAAATGAAATGCATAAATAATCAAGAGCATGGGGGAAAATGACGAATAATACGACTGTATCTCTGTATCTGTATCTGTGACCGCGTTTTGTGTCCGTTGACTGATGACAAAATTGTTTAATTTGTCAGTCAACGAACCAGATGATAAACTCACTCGATTATTGTAGAGAAATTTGCCAAAGCAATTGACTTGTGAATGAGAAAAGGCCTGAAAAGTGGAGGTTTTAAGATGGGATCTTATTGGGGGATTTGTATCCTTTCAAGTTATATATTATAGTTATATATTAACTGCCCCTTCCCTGAACTATCCTCAAAAACTATCAACTAAAATCAAATAAAATACAAACATGCTTCTAATTTCCCCATAAACCCTTTCAAAACCCATAAAAAACGCAAAGCTCTTTCATTAATTAGTCCACAGATCCAAAAGCAAAAAAAGCCCACAACAAAAAGCCAAACAAAAAACCAGATAATGAAAAAAATAAACATTGCATTTGCCATTGCATCAGTGCACTTCATGGGTTAAGAGGCGGGGAAAAGCGGCGTAAAAACAGAGAAACAGCAATAGGGGGGTTAACGAAAAGTGGTAACATCGGGAAGTCGGGGGGGAGGGCCTGGGTCTACTGGGCAAATAATAGAAACCTCTATGCGGTTCGGTAACCCCACAGTTCCATATGGTAGGCATTTCAAAAGCATTCAGTTTGAAGCCAAAAAGTGTAGATCAGACATCCTATTAGTCAGTCTATAACTAAAACTTAAGTCTGAAACTAAAATATCACATTTTTCTTAATCATTTTTGCGATATAATGTTCCAAAATGAGCCGAAGGGAATTGGTTTCTTGCAAAATTCTAAATTTCTTCAACATGATACTGATGAGTGATCTAAAGTGTATCGAAGAAGCTAAAATCGATAACCGAAAATCGATAATAATCGATTAATTTGTAGGCGCTGCTTATTGCCAACTAATGGACTATCTTTTCGAGGGATCTGTGGTGTTGGAAACCAGTTGGCCGAGTCGGCCAGATACTATCAGGACATAACTCTGGGCCTGGATCCCTCGGAAATGCTCTTCGAAATGTCCATAACTCGTATTCTCAAGGAATTCAAGATCCATCTCTGCTCTTTCCAGTTTCCAGTTCCAGCTTATTTTGTCTCTGTCGGACCCAACTTTCACCCGGAATGCAAATTTTTGGACACGACTTTACATATTCGTTTGGAGCCTCCAATAAAAGACCAGCGGAGCACAAAAAATGATAGTTTTGTTTGGTGGGCTTGGTAATCCCCATGAATCAGCGATAAATCAAACTGATAGAGCCTATTGGGGAAACTGAAAAGGCAATAGAGACAGGTGTCTCTAGGTGGTGGATGTCTATTCAAAAGTTAAAATTCATCTAAAGATCATAAATAGGGGAATTTATAGAAAGCTAGAGCTATATATCAAATAGGTGCTAGGGACTATAGTGATACAGGTACTAGTTCCACTATGTACTATTTAATAATTATAAGAAATAGTTTCCAAAACCTCTAGACATCATAACCCTTTAGACGATAGAGCCATCAAGTCTAGAGTAGCTTTACCAGCAAGTTTAAGGTTAATTTTCCAAAGCTGATTACTTCTTTGCCGCTGACCTTATAGACTACTTTTGGTTGTGATGGATGTCTGTGATGGATGTCTGTGATGGATGGATAATTATACATTGTACTTGACTCCCCTCCCCCCACTGGTAATTATCATGGTGATATAAACTTACCCTCAAGGCACTGTGATTGCGATTATTGGAGGTCAGGTCCAGCATGGAACTGGCTCGTAGCTTCTGATTCTCGGATAGATTTTTGAGAGCACTCCGGTCCAAGTCAGTGGGCGTTGGTAGATCCGAAAGGGTCTCCTCGATTTCCTCATCTATTTGAGTATCATCGCACTCCTCCTGGCTAGATATATTCTCCGTCGAGGCCAGCGAGGACGTTATGGACTCCGTGGTGCATGTGGAGATCGTGGGGGAGGTCGAGGTCCATGTGTTTGTGGGTGGTGTTATACTTGTGAGCGTCACTGTTAGCCTCCCGATGCCCTCGTTGTTGTTGTCGATATTTACACTGCTACTGTTGAGGTTGTTGTTGTGGCTGCTGATATTATTATTATTCTGGGGACTGGTATTGGAGTTTTTGGTATTCGCGTAGAAAACTTGGGAAATACTGCGAAAAATGGTGCGGTAACCCCTTTTATTCTCCGCATCGCCAGCCATGATCATTTCTTTTTTATTCTTTAATTTTCACTCAATTTTTGTTGTATTTTTTGTTTGGATTTTTAATTTAATTAAATTGCGTGGGAGTGCTGCACAGAAAAAAAATGTGGGTTCAAAACACAGGGTAACATTATCTTAAATCTTTATTCTTCACTTTTGTTTTCTACTTAATTTTATTTTCAACACAAAGTATATACTTTTTTGCACATAAAAAAATTGTTAAAAATTATATTGAATCACTTTTAGATTTTAGTTTTCATATTTTTTGATTTAAAGTTGAAATTTATTTCTTGTGAATTTTATTACCAAACTGGTGGATTTTTCTTTATTATTATTTTATTTATTTTTTTTAAATTGTATTTCTTGCAGTGTATCCAAACAAAGTGCCAGAAAGACGGTAAATGCAAAGACATGAGCAACACCTTCTGCCTCTGGTCTCTTATCTAATTTTTTGTCAACACACCAGATAGGTGCTGGTGCTTTTTTTTCTCCCTCACCGAACTCCCAACCGACTTCCAAAACACAAATCAATCGTAAAATTGTAACACAAAACTACCCATAATTACATATAAATATGTATGTATGTTCCGGTGCTGGGTTGTATGTTTTTTTTGGAATATCGGAATATATATATATCGGAATAGTGTTTGGAAAATAGCACGGGAGACGCGTTCGGGCAGCGACGGCCAACTAAAACGCTTTGGAGCCCAAAGCTCTGCCAACCGTTTGGGGGGCGCTAGCGCCAACGCCGGCGCTGACGTCGGCAGCGACGCCGGCAGCACCCGTTGTCGTAATCGCTTTTCTTGCCTCTTTGGTTTCTGTTGCTTCTTATTTTTTTATTTTTTTGCGTACTTTGTTTTTTGATTTTTTATTTTTATTTTTATTGTTTTTTTTTGTTTTGTTTATGGGGGCTCCTCTTCTAGGCGCACAGTGGGTGGGGGAGGCCTTTTATTGTTGATTAATTATCAATATTTAAAAAAAACTATTTAATTTCAGTTTGAAACCTGTTTTTTGTCGATTTTGCCTTCAATTACAAATACAAATTATTCACTTTTATGCAAATTTAGATTTATGATGATTTTATGAAGGCAAGAATAACCAGTTTTTCTGACATTGTAGTCAGAATTTTGTTTCAAAAACCACTGTAGCTATGAAGTTTAAAACCCACTTGAAAATTTTGTATTTTTTTTTGGAAAGCTTTCTTCTTCTCTCTATTTAAATCAACCCACAACAATGTATGCTATATGCAAATATATATTGGAAAAAAAATAAAAAAAAAAACAGAAACCAGAAACCAGATGGCAGCGGCGACAAAAAGCCAGATTGGGAGAACAATAGTGACACAAATTGGACAACACATGGACTGATACTAGACACTAGAGGGGTAAGGGGGGGTGGGTGGCTTTATCAATCACGACTTTCACCCAAAAATAGCTTAAACCAAAAACAAAAACAAAAACAATAACAGAAATAACAGCCAACAGATGATGCAATGAGCCCACTGTGCAGTTAAATGTTTTACACGCAAAGTATTTATCAATGCCCACCGTTGTTGCTATTATTGTTGTTGTTGTTGTTACTTTTGTTGTTATCGCCAGTATGTGACACTATATAGATACCCCTATATATACCCCCATATACACACACACACCTATCTATATAAATAAGTGCAGCTAAAATATAAAAATTCCATTTCCAGGGCATTTGTTTACAAATTCAAAGGGTTTAGCAATTAAATATTGTTTTTAATTTATTTTTTTAATGTAAATGAGTTTACATAACTTGTATTAGGGCTATTATAGATACTAGATATTTTTGGTTTTAAAAAATATAGTTTTTGAATTTTATGATTCTATAATTTTCTAGTTTCTGGATATATTTATTGTTATTTAATTGTTATTAAATATTTATATTTAATATTTATTTTGTATATTCTTTTATCCGAATTTTTCTCACACTTTTTTAAAGAATTTTATTTGTAAGCTTTCCTCTAGGGTCTCTGGTAAAAACGATTGGATCGATGTTTGCTTTTGATTTTGTATCTCTTCGGGCCCAATTACGAAGTGAATTACTCACTGGGCCACTTGGCAAACTAACTACAAACTGCAAATTGCAAATTGCAGAAATGCAACTGCAATTGCAATTCTCGCTGATAGCACAGTGACTATTGATATTGCTGTTGCTGTTGCTGGTGTTGGTGTTGCAGATGCAGATGCAACAGCAACTGCAGAAATTGCAACTGGCAGTGCAATCGTCACGTACGCGATTCAATTAAATGCCCCGCGGCATTTAAGTTCGCACATCGCATCAAAAATCAACAACAAGAAATTAACAAAACCGAAACCGAGAAACAGTTAAAATAGAGCCAAAATACTGGCTTAAATACAATCAAATAAAAGCTAAAAAGTTGACTGAAAAATAAGGCAAAACAAAAGCAAAGCGAACGGAATGGAACGGCGGTTGACAGGCGACTAAAAATCAAAAGCCCAGCAACTAACTGGCCAACTGGCACACAAAACACGCCAACAACCAACCAACAACAATGCAACACCAACAGCAACACCAACAGCAACAACAAAAAATAAACAAAAAAAACTAAAACTATCAGATTCAAAAAAAAAACCTAAAACCAAAGCAAAACAATACCGAATCGGAATAGGAATAGCAATGGAAAATAGATGTAACCAAAAACCAAAGCTGAAGAAACACCGGTCGCACCTCTACTGCTGTTGCTGCCTCTGCTGCTGCCTCTGTCTCTGCTGAAGTCGACCGAGGCAGAGGCAACAACCCACAACCCACGCAAACGTCAAACGGAAAGGGAGAGACCCCAAAAGCCCATAAAAACTAAAGGGTAGCTCACTTCGAATACCAGATACCTCACACTCCAAAAAAAAAAAGCCAGGTGCAAAGCAACAAACAAAATAAATATTTCATATCCTGGCAACTACTCGCAAAATAATATATTTTTTTTCAAAATCTTATGTTTAATATACGTTCAAAAACATTTCAAAAACAATGCCAAAATATTGTCTTATGCTTTTATTTTAAATTTGTTTGGAAGTATCGCACAAGGAAATAATATTAATAGTTTAGTAGAATTATTTTAAACCAAATTAATATTCAAATATATTTATTTCAAATATAAGGAAATTACAGAAATTTTCTAAAATTTTCAAAAACAAGTTAAAAGTAGTTGGAGTACCATTCAAAAATATATTTTTTTTAAATGTATCTTGGTTTTTAAATCTCGTATTTGAATACTTTTGTTTTAAATAAAAAATTAAGTTTTAAATTTTAAATAATAAATAACTAAACTAACTTGAAAAAAAGTNCACAAGGAAATAATATTAATAGTTTAGTAGAATTATTTTAAACCAAATTAATATTCAAATATATTTATTTCAAATATAAGGAAATTACAGAAATTTTCTAAAATTTTCAAAAACAAGTTAAAAGTAGTTGGAGTACCATTCAAAAATATATTTTTCAAAAATGTATCTTGGTTTTCTTAAAATCTTTTCTATACATTTGAAATCTCGTATTTGAATACTTTTTTTTAAATAAAAAATGAAGTTTTAAATTTTAAATAATAAATAACTAAACAAACTTGAAAAAAAGTGCAAAAACAAGCCATCAAACGTCACTATTAGCACTTCCTTGTTCCTTGATAGGCCAAGACATAAATTAATCCCCAGTTTTCAGGGGAACTGCGTTTATCGGCCGGCAAGTGAGTCACTCCGAGATGGACTGATATCCCCCACGTGAGTGCTGAGCATGCATTAAATGAGTCTCTTCTGTTTCTTTTTTTTTAATAATATTTACATTTATTCACATGCGAGTGAGTTTGTGTGATTCGAGAGTCTTGGCAGTTGCGTTGCTAATGTTCGCAAAACAATGCCGAAAATGCCGAAAAAAAACCCGTCAAAAGGGGGATCGTCTCAGAAAAATATAAAAAATGTCGAAATTACAGCAGCAACTACTCACATGGCCATAAACAATGCACACTTATGGCCAAAAAGGCAACAAAGTCAGCCCAAAAAAGCAAATGCCGAGCAAATATTTCGCAAAATGAATTATTACTATTTGGATTTCTAATAATGTTCTAATTTTGTGTTGTGTAAAAAAAAAATAGATAAAAAATTGTAGGCATGTGAGGAAAAATCAAGTGTCAAAATAAATTTGATTTTTATCTAAGGGGGATTTTTTTCAAAAGTAGTCTTTATAAGACTCAGAGCTATAAGCCATATACATATAATATAAAGGGAGTTTAAGGAGCAAAAGTACTGCAAGTCTTTCTGTAACAAATTTTATTAATTGAAGAATAAACAATAACAAGATTAAAAGCACCTCTTTACCTTCCAAGTGGGCTTTACACCCATGAGTCATCCAACTTTCCCAGAGATACAGGCACTTTGGTGGAACGAAAGTCCTCACAACCACTATCAGGCACTATCTCTGGGAAATTATCACAAAATTAAATCACTCTCGGCTTCGATTTCAAAATAATTTAATTTTTAAGCTATAGGTACAATAGATTTTACAGATTTTTGCTATTATTTTTGGGTTGGCACTGGGATATATAAAAATAAAATGAGATGAGATCTTAGACAATTAATTACAAGTCTCTCTTACTATCAAAATGAATATTTTTCTCAAACAATCTCACAGTTTATGATTTCTTGATGGGCCTCTCCTCTGTTTGATTCTACTGGAGACACAAACACGATCGTTTGGCAAAAATTGGAGAGAGAAATATATATATATATATCCACAAGTACATGAAGCAAAACAAATGACTAAGAAATTAACAAACGACGGCGACGTCATCTAAGAGTTTGAACCCTCCTCGAGGAGGGGCGACTCGTGATTCTGGTTCTGGTTCGTTCGATGCAGGCGATACTACTACTCCTGCCACTTATCCTGTTCCTCTGATCCAGCTCCTTTTTTTGTTGCTTCTCACTCCAGGTCCTTTTCCCGAAAGGATATAGATGGTCTAGACATGGCTCTCGATGATACTGCTCGTCGAGGAGGTCCGCAACTCGCACAACTCCTGCATCAGATCCCGGAAGAGCATCGGATTCACATTCACACTGACCTTCATCAGGAGGAACCAGTCCCCGATCGTCAGATCCCTCAGCGCCCTCTGGACATGCCGCTTCTTCATGAACCTCAACTGGCTCCGGATCATCTGCTCCCTAAGGGTCTTGCTGATAATCATCGCCACGCGACAGACCAGATTCAGGCCGGACATCAGGGCCATCAGGAGGAACCAGGCCCACAGGAACACGAAGATCTTCTCGTTCAAGATGTTCAGCGGCAGGATGCAGAGATTGTCCATGATGTTGGCCGTTCCACTGGCCCCGAACTTGAGGACCTCGCACTTGGCTATCTTGGGGAAGACACTGGAGGAGACCCGGTTCCACCGGTCCCAGTCGTAGAACGGAATCGTGGCCATGGCGTACAGGTACTTGGTCCAGAATCCGTTCAGGAAGACCTCCAGCACGATAATGTTAACTATCTGTGGTGGAGTGGTGTCATTATCAAGTATTATTATTACTATTAAGGATAATATTGGTGTGGAAATTGGTGGGAAGTGTTGAAGGACTGGGTCCTACTCACACTGATGAAGCAGTTGAGGACCTCGCAGAACACGTACTTGGCCATGTAGCAAAAGTGCATGTCCTCGTAGTCGGTGGTGA
This sequence comes from Drosophila pandora, assembly GCA_021223865.1. Classification (NCBI taxonomy): domain Eukaryota; kingdom Metazoa; phylum Arthropoda; class Insecta; order Diptera; family Drosophilidae; genus Drosophila; species Drosophila pandora. The sequence continues at coordinate 1,255,272 of JAJJHT010005266.1, read as the reverse complement.
AGTACTTCACCAGGAGTCGCAGTCGGGTGTTGTAGGTCTCCTCCGAGAGCAGGGCCTCCCCCACCTCCGAGCAGAGCTGCTTGAGGCGCTGCCCCTCCCACACCTTCCACAGGCACGACGGGAAGTAGAAGATGAACGACTGGAAGAGCAGCAGGATGATCACCCACTGATAGTAGCGCAGGTATTCCCGCTGCGTCTTACCCCGGATCTCGGGACCCACACCCTCGGCAATGGACATGGCCCGGGCATAGGCCTCATTATAGTCCGCCAACCGGCGCAGACTGGATCTGGGTCGGGTCCTGAATTTCGTCCTCGACCGGGCAGGGGTTTGTGCGGCGGAGGAGGCAGAGCCAGTGGAGGAGGAGGCGGAGTCGGAGTCGGAGCCGGAAGAGGAAGTCTCCTGGGGCGGTGGCGGCAACTGCAGCTGCTTCTCACTGTAGTTGTCCAGCTTGAGGATGTAGGTGCCCATGGTCCAGCAGTAGGACTGGATATACTCTATGTTCTTCTCCTCGCTGATGCACTGAATGGGATCGCCGAAGTACTGGCGGGCGGATAGGAGCAGGGAGCAGGTCAACAGGATAACCACGGTGCACTTGGAATGAATGGTGAAGACGGAGTCGTAGATCCGGATCGATTTGAATTGCAAATATTTGGACAACGGCTTCACCGCCGAATACATTTCTTCTGCCTCCGGGAAGAGTTCCTCGAGGACAGCTTCCAATTCTTCCCGGTTGCAACTGGTCTATGGATTTGTTTGCCTCTCTGATCAATAATCTGAATAGCCTCCTTCCAGGTCCTGGTCCTGGTCCTGGTCCTGGTCCTGTTCCTTAACCTGCTATTCCTATTACCGTTCCTGTTCCTGTTCCGGTTATTCGATTTCTGGGCACTGGGATGCGACCGACTGGGATGCGAGCACGGACTTGGATACGGATGTGGTGAGGATTGCCGCCGGCCTAGGATGGTAGTAGCCAGTTCACAGTTCAGATCGTCGCTCGGCTTTACATATTTTTTTGTGCGTGCCGTCATTATTACCTACTTTGCTTTTTTCCCCATTTCTCTCCGAAAATCCCAACAATTTTTCGACAAACTCGCTTGTAAGGTACGAGTCAGTCACTCCTGTCATTCAAACCCAAATAATGCCAACGGAGAGTGTTGAGAAATTCTACCAACTATTAGTTAGTGACTACAGTGGGAGAAATATCATTACTAATTACTAATATTTTGTAAGTAAGTTTAAAAATAGTATACCAGAACAATTATTTGGAACAAAAACCAAAGCATAATTTTAGGCTTTTCGCAAAAAAACACCAAGTTTATTGATTGATTTATTTTTTATTCATTTTTTTATTCAAAAGATCGTTGTTTTCAGCTATAATTCTCATGATTCATGGCTTCAGCCTTGGCTCTCTGAATTCTTCATTCTTCAATGATATTTTCGTAGATTTTTGTCGTCAGTCCAAGTTCAGGAATCCAATTATCGAGGGTATCTGCAATTAGACAAGGTGTAGACACAGGTGTGATTACCATAAATCAGATCTATATAGCTTCTGCCGCCGACCTTCAAGGTCCAAATAGCATGGTGTCACTATATAGCTTTTTTAAATTACAAAAAATTAATGACAAATAAAATTGGCGACAAAAAACAAAGACAATAGATCATTCATACTAATTGGACTATAAAATAGAGCCTGAAAAGGTATATTTTAAATTTATGCTTCCTTAAACATTCTTCTATCTTTTATATAAAAGAAATTATATAGCTATTGAACTATCTCTTCCGTAAAATCACCTAAAGATTAAAAACTGACTAAGTTCTTAAACAAATACTGACACCTTCAATATCAAAAAAAAAAAAAAACTGAAGATGAAAAATAAATAAAAACCAAAAAACCAGGTGCTCCCTGAACTTGACCTCCAAGTTTTCGGTTTATTTTTTTTCGGTACAACAACCTACAATAACAATTTAATGCCAACAAAAAATAATAAAAAATACAAATCACGTCACGATCTGTGGTTTTTTCAGTTTTTTATTGTTTGTTTTGAATTTTTTTGTTTATTTTTGAGTTTGTTTTCTTGGTGAGACACCAAATTGAGCGTAAAAAAAGCTTCTCGTTTGGGTTTCTCATTGTAATATCAATAATTAATAATTTATTTCGTTTTTTTTTTTTTGGCCAATGAGTTGGCAGTTTCGTTTCTTTTAAAGTATGCGGAAGTCTTGAGATACTCAAGTATCTTTAAGATATTTTGGTATGTTTGAGAAAGAAGAAGAAGTCTAATTTGAGTTTTTGTTTATAACGCATATAATATTTTATTTTTTATATCAATTTATTTGAAGTATTTTTGTTTAATTTGTTGTCCCAACTTGTTGCTTATTTTTTAACCTAGCCCCTTAAAAAGTTGAAAGTTCCGCAACGCTGACTTCGCTAATAATTAAGATACTAGAGCACAAAGGCACAAAGATACTTAGATTTAAAGATATTTAGATACCTAGATTCAAAGTAGGCAGTCACAGATCCGGTCGCCATAGTACGAGTATCTTGTGGATACAGAAACATTAGAGACAATTGTTTATTATTTAGCGAGAATGGCAGGAGGCGGTCGACCTAACTAAGCCCATATTTCAATGTTTTTGGCCAACAGCTACTGGTTTCGAAATCTCCCAAATCCCCCCCAAAAAAAAACTAAAAACTTGACCAGGTGTTGGCCATTATTTTTGGCCAAGAAAGTGAAAGATTTTTGGATAAATTAAAGGCTGGACATATCAGAGATCAGTGGACCTTAATTAAAGCCAACCTTATAGAGCCAATTAGTGGCTAAAAAATTGGATGCAAATGCTAATAAATAATAAATAAATAGTAATTGACAAGCTAAATGGTAACACACTTTTCTTAAGAACTAGACAAAATATACCCTTTAAATCCTAATTAATTATTTTATTTTTTCCTAATTAATTTTTCACTTTCTGGGAGTGAGAGGTCGACGGCACCTTGACTAACATTTGATTTACAATCTGTAGTATATTTACCCTTTTTCAGTTCAGTTACACCAGCTCTGTTTGTTTTTATAATTATATAGAGAGCAGATCAATTAGCAAACCCCCTAAAAAATGTTGTAAACCAAAAAGTAAAATATATAAACGCGTTTGAAGCCCTTTTTGTTGCCAGCAACTGGTTATTTTTGGCCTGAAACTCAACTTCCGTGCCAACAATTTGATTTATAGATTTTTATTTCCCCATTTCTGTTGCTGTTTTTATGGTTTTTTAGATTTTAACAAAAAGTCCTAACCAGAAAACCTTGACCGTGCCCTAGAAGCTCAGTTTTTTCTTCAAAGACTCAACTCTTCAAATGGAATAATTAGCAATCCGACAGATCAATGCTAAGTTTTCAACTTGGTTGGGCTTTTCTGCCTAGCATCGGATGCTCTGCCCGGGTTTATTAGCGAATTTCCGCTAAAATCTATCTATATAGAGTAAAAAAATAATATAGAAGGCTAAAATGGTATAATATGGGACAAAGAATTTCCTGGAAATATTATTTAAGTGCCACTTCAGTAGTCACTACAAATTCCTGCATTTTAGAAACATTAAAATGAGTATAAATTATTTACTTTTTAGGTTTTTACTTTAATGTTATTCCCAGCTATATACCCTGTAAGTTTTATATTTAAAAGTTATATTTAAGTAATTTTATTTAACACCTAAATGTGAGATTTTTGTTCTAAGTAGTCGAGAATTGTTAGATTTTAGTTTTAACATATGGAAAGTATACATTTTAAGACTTGAACTTTAAGTTTTTATGTTAAAACAAACTTTTAAAAAACCTGTATAATTTCTTAGAATACTAGAATAATTTTAAATTTATTCTCATTTTAAAAAGCAATTAAATATTTAATTTTCTACGAACTCACCTTGGTGATAAAATCATCCTCCTGCTGTTCTTGGGGCGGAGCCATGTTGCTTCTGCTGCTTGGTGGGGACTCTGGGATGAGGACTCTTTAGATTTTAATTACAAATAATTATGATCTGCACTAACAG
>JAJJHT010005266.1:1222138-1250120 GCA_021223865.1 Drosophila pandora | reverse complement strand
CAAAAAAAAAATGGAAAAATTTATTTTAATTTTTATTTAATATATATTTTGTTTAATAATTAATTTCCAATTTTTTAACCAAAATAGACGTATGACTGCAGCATTTTCGATGACAAATAATCCAGATTTGGCAGCGCCTTGGAAATCGAGAACCGAACTGAGTCTGGTATCTGGTATCAAGTCTTGAATTTAAGTTTGAATTAAATCTTGAGGCGAGTCTTGGGATTTCTAGTTCAATACGAGTTTTAAGTTCATTGCAAGCCCGGCTGGTGACCAAAAGTAAAGACTTTGATGAAAAACCAAAAACAAAACCGGCACTCAGAGTCACAGTCATAGTCCAATAATTATCAAATGTAAGTCGCTTGTAATTAAAATCGTTCAAATCGTTCCAAGGTTATCCAGACCGTGGGCCGTCTCACTAAAGTGCGATTTAAGTCCACCCGATTCCGCCGTTCAATCAGCAATTCCAATAATTAATTTTTAAAAGAGTTTCGGCATCTTCAGCTTCGAGTATGAGTATCTATGATTAGTTAAAAAAATTGTCTTTAATGGCTTTGAAAATATTGTCTGGGTTAGATTCGAAAGGCAATAAGTGGGAAACTTTTTCCAAAAGAATTTTCTCAGCACACTTATCTTATAAATAACATTTAATTAATTATCTACTAACTACACTCTAATTAAACTCGGAAACTATGGAAAATCTGAATTAGAACTCACCTTTAAAATAATTTATTAATTTTAATTTAATTCTATCTCTATAGAAGAGTATCCTGAAGGCCCTGCAATCTACTGGGCGGCTTGAATGTCTCGCTCTTGAAGCCAAACTCGACGTCTTGACGGCAAACCGAATAATGATCTATTTCCTGTCCGCGACGCTTCACCTTTGCCCTCCGCTCCTTCAAGTCGATGACTCGCTGATCCAGGTGCTCCTGGTAGTCCTCCTCCGCCACCAGTTCGGGCAGCTCCTCATCGAGGTATCGGTTCTGGTGGTGGATTTTGGCGCGATCCTTTGCCCGGCTAATGGCCAGGATCTGCCGACGTTTATCCGCACTCTTTTGGGTCTTCGAGTTCATTGTAGGTCTCTGAATTTTTTGGAAAATATTTCGAAATAAAAAGATATATATTTTGTATGAAGGACGGATCTAATTGTGAAGTTTACTGTATAGTAATTGTCGACTAATGCTTCTGTCCGCACTCCACACGAAAAGTCAATATTTTTGATTCAAATATCATGGAGAACGTGATACGAGGGTTTTTTACAATAAATATCAACATTTAAATCATACTCGTATTTTTATTATATTGAATCACTTTATCTTCTTTATCCAAAACCTGGAAATGAGTGACTATGAACTCATTATAAATAAAAAAAAATTGCATTCCATACAAAGACTCGACCGATAAGATACTTCTATTTACAATCTTACAATATTAATTATTTACTTTTGTTTTATTTTGGCGATATAAAAAGCCTGCCAGCCCAACCATGTCCCACAGTTCTCGGTTAAAACTCCAACATGCGCGTGTCAGTAGTGTCCGTCCTCATCCTGGCCACCTGCTTCCTGGCCTGGATCGACAGCTCCGAGGCAGAATGCTGCACATCCATGTCCCATCTGAAGTACACGATCGAGGGCGGCGATTGCGGAGCCGTTGGTGGCAGGAAGACCTCAGACGGTTGCTCCATTACCATCTGCGGCAACGGGAGGGCTCTAGTGGGCACTTATTGCGGCCGAGGACCCTGCAACATCTTCGGCTGTGCCTGCAAGGGCGGCTGCCTCAACGGGGACTTCGCTGTGGACTTCATCAAGAAAAATCCCGGATACAAGATCCATGTCACGTCCACCGATCATAGACCATAACAATCTACACATTATTTCCAATCAGAGTTCTATTTAGATGTTAGCCTTTGTCTGATTTATACCAAAAACCGAAATTTATTAAAATGTTGTACTTTTGTCTGTATTATTTTGCATTACAATACATCTTTTTTTAAATAATACCTGAATTTAATTACACATTTCCTAGCCAAATAGATACATTCACTTAATTCCCTTTCGGACAAAAATAACCTATCCAAATGGACGCAAATCTTTGTATTCTAGATTTCTGGGCGGCTTGAATGTTTTTCTTTTAAAACAAAACTCCACGGTTTGTTGGCCCTCCGAATACTCTTGGATTTTCTGGGCCCTCCGCTCCTTCAAGTCGACAAATCGCTGGTCAAGATGCTCCTGATGAGTTTGCGCCACCTCCAGTTGGGGCAGCTCCTCATCAAAGTGGCGGTTCTGGTCGTGGATTTGGGCGCGATCCTTTGCCCGACTTATCGCAAGGACCTTGCGACGTTTCTCCACACTCTCCTGGGTCTTCGAGTCCATTGGGTTTTTGAATTTTTTAAAAAAATTTCGAAAGAAAAATATATAATTTTTATTTAATAGAAGTATTTGTCTGTGAAGTTTACGGGTGTATAGAAATTATTTGACTGATTTTCTGTTCAAACTCCATATGTAATTTTAATATCTAATTTTGATTCAAATTTCAAGGCGAATGTGATTTGTGTTTTTGTTCCTAAAACTATATTAATATTAAAACACTCCGCTTGCGGATCGGATGAGAATTGGCTGAGATATAGACATCCCATTGTGCCAAATGGGGGTTTCCAGCATTTTCCAAGGGGATCCCATGGGAAAAGTTGAGAAAAAATCTAAAAAATATTTCGCATTGAGATTTTGATGCAGAACTATCGGGAATCGATGTAGAAATCGATTAAAACACTCCGCTTGAGGATCGGTTGAGAATTGGCTGAGATATAGACTTCCCAGTGGTCCCAATGGGGGTATCCAGCATTTTCCAAGGGATCCCATGGGAAAAGTTGAGAAAAAATCTAAAAAATATTTCGCATTGAGATTTTGATGCAGTTTTACTGGAAATCGATATAGAAATCGATTAAACCCATCCGCATGAGGATCGGATGAGAATCGGCTGAGATATAGACTTCCCAGTGGGCCAAACGGGGGTTTTTGGGATTTCCAAGGGGATCCCATGGAAAAAGTTGAGAAAAAATCTAAAAAATATTTCGCATTGAGATTTTGAGGCAGATTTATTGGAAATCGATATAGAAATCGATTAAAACCATCCGCATGAGGATCGGATGAGAATTGGCTGATATATAGCCATCCCAGTGGGCCAAACGGGGGCTTTTGGGATTTCCAAGGGGATCCCATGGGAAAAGTTGAGAAAAAATTTAAAAAATATTTCGCGTTAGGATTTTGATGCAGATTTATTGGAAATCGATATAGAAATCGATTAAAACACTCCGCTTGAGGATCGGATGAGAATTGGCTGAGATATAGACTTCCCAGTGGGCCAAATGGGGGTTTCCAGCATTTCCCAAGGGGATCCCATGGGAAAAGTTGAGAAAAAATTTAAAAAATATTTCGCGTTAGGATTTTGATGCAGATTTATTGGAAATCGATATAGAAATCGATTAAAACACTCCGCTTGAGGATCAGATGAGAATTGGCTGAGATATAGACTTCCCAGTGGGCCAAATGGGGGTTTCCAGCATTTCCCAAGGGGATCCCATGGGAAAAGTTGAGAAAAAATTTAAAAAATATTTCGCGTTAAGATTTTGATGCAGATTTATTGGAAATCGATATAGAAATCGATTAAAAACATCCGCATGAGGATCGGATGAGAATTGGCTGAGATATAGACTTCCCAGTGGGCCAAATGGGGGTTTTTGGGATTTCCAAGGGGATGCCATGGGAAAAGTTGAGAAAAAATCTAAAAAATATTTCGCATTGAGATTTTGATGCAGATTTATTGGAAATCGATATAGAAATCGATTAAAACCATCCGCATGAGGATCGGATGAGAATTGGCTGATATATAGCCATCCCAGTGGGCCAAACGGGGGTTTTTGGGATTTCCAAGGGGATCCCATGGGAAAAGTTGAGAAAAAATCTAAAAAATATTTCGCATTGAGATTTTGATGCAGATTTATTGGAAATCGATATAGAAATCGATTAAAAACATCCGCATGAGGATCGGATGAGAATTGGCTGAGATATAGACTTCCCAGTGGGCCAAATGGGGGTTTTTGGGATTTCCAAGGGGATGCCATGGGAAAAGTTGAGAAAAAATCTAAAAAATATTTCGCATTGAGATTTTGCAGATTGCAGAGATTAGATGCAGATTTATTGGAAATCGATATAGATATCGATTAAAACCATCCGCATGAGGATCGGATGAGAATTGGCTGAGATATAGACTTCCCAGTGGGCCAAATGGGGGTTTCCAGCATTTCCCAAGAGGATCCAATGGGAAAAGTTGAGAAAAAATTTAAAAATTATTTCGCGTTAAGATTTTGCAGCAGATTTATTGGAAATCGATATAGAAATCGATTAAAACCATCCGCATGAGGATCGGATGAGAATTGGCTGATATATAGCCATCCCAGTGGGCCAAACGGGGGCTTTTGGGATTTCCAAGGGGATCCCATGGGAAAAGTTGAGAAAAATTCTAAAAAATATTTCGCATTGAGATTTTGATGCAGTTTTATTGGAAATCGATATAGAAATCGATTAAAACTCCGCTTGGGGATCTGATGAGAATTGGCTGAGATATAGACATCGAAGTGGGCCATAAGTGGGTCTGAAGTATTCCGGGAAAGGATCCGGCGCCTTACGTGTTCCTTTCGGATACACTTGAACACTTCAGAATTTTGATTATAGGAAGTCATATTTTTAATGTAGAGAATAAGTTGTCTCTCGTTCCCATAAGACTCAGAGTTATACAATTAGGCACTTAGCAATAAAAAGAAACAATAAACAAATCATTCGCCAAAAAGAGTCGACGGATAAGATACTTCTATTTGCAGTCTTGCAATTTCTATTTGATGAAAAATGCGATATAAAAAGCCTGCTGGAACTGACCATGGATCACAGTTCTCGGTTAACTCTTCAACATGCGCGTGTCAGTAGTATCCGCCCTCATCCTGGGCACCTGCTTCCTGGCCTGGATCGGCAGCTCCGAGGCAGTCTGCTGCAGAGCCAAGGCCAATCTGAAGTACACGATCGAGGGCGGCGATTGTGGAGCTGTGGGTGGCCGCCGCACCTCAGACGGATGCTCCATTACCATCTGCGCCAACGGGAGGGCTCTAGTGGGCACTTGGTGCGGCCGAGGATCCTGCAACATCTTCGGCTGTGCCTGCAAGGGAGGCTGCCTTAGCGGGGACTTCGCTCTTGACTTCATCAAGAACAATCCCGGATACAAGATCCATGTCACGTCCACGGTTCATAAACCATAACTATCATAACACTATTTCTATAAGCAAATTATAAATAAAGTAAAATAATATGTAACCTTTCCTGAGATCGATCAACAGACATCACGACAAACATACTTCAAATATGACAATCAGGTATAATACGTACGTAGTCTGATAGTACGATCTTAAAGTTAAGCCAAACCGAAAAGCCACTTCAACCATTACTTTCACAATTCACGTTTACTTAGACCTGAAATCAAAAGACATTTAGAGGTATACAAAATACAAGTATATACAAAATATAGTAGTAGTAGCGCTACGGGAAGGGATCGGGAGGATCAATCGTCAACAGGATCGTGTTAAGAGAGTTTTTAATGTTAAATATTAATTAAAAAAAAATTCAATTACACCTAAGTTTGAGCCACGCGAGGAGAAGACCGAGATCATCGGGTATCCTGTCGATTTGACTAACTGATCTCGTACTGATATGCATCGTCAGAGTCCTCGCCACTGGACAGATCTCGTTTCCGTCGTCGCTGCTCGCGCTTGCTCAGCTTCTTGGACGCTGTCGCTGGAGCTGGAGCTGGAGCTGAAGCTTCTATAGGAGCCACCTGCTCCTCGGTCTCCAACTCGGCCACTCCGCCGACTTCCGCCGCGTCTGGCGACTCCTGTGCCTCCTCCGGCTCTTGGGCCTCTTCCTCGGCCCGCTTCTGAGTCTTGACCAGTTCGCAGAGATACTTGTAGCGCACCAGGCACTCTTCCTTGGTTTTCTCCGGCACACTATTTGCTATTTTTTGCCAGCGATCCCCGCCGGCTGTCTTTCGGTACTTGACGATTGCTGCTTCCAACGCACGTTGCTGCTCCTGCGTCCAATTCGTCTCCGGAATGAGCATGCTCTTCTCCCCACCGGCAGCCAGGACAGTGGTAGCTGCTGCCGCCGACTTCTTGACCTTTTCCTTGCGCTGTGCCTGCTGCGATTCCTGGACAAGATTCTCGGCCACGCTGTCCGACTGTCCGGGTATGCGATAGCCGTTCTCCTTCATTTTGGCAGCCATGAAGGTTACCTCCTGGACGCTGCGATTCATGGACTCGGCAATGGTGTTCCAACGGCTACCGGCACCACCGGGATACTTCTTCACCAAACGGATTAGCTCGGTCAGGTCCTCATCGGTCCAGAAACCGCCGCTCACAGTGCTCTGCGCGATTCAAAATTTGGGGATTATTAAAATGTGTGGTCATATACCTTAGTGGTTACCTTCTGAGATGCAGGACGCACGGCATCTTCATCGGTTAGTTCGCGGGCCTGGATCTGTGAGTAGCCACGCAGTTCCTCCTCGGTCTTTTCGGGGGCCTTGGAGTTCTGTTTACGCTTACGAAGGTTCTCCTTGTGCTCTTTGCGCAGACGAACCTGCTCCTCGGCCTCGCGTTCCAGCTCCTCCTGGCGGCGGGCAGCTTCCAGTTCCCTAGAAAACGGAAATAATGTTGAGTAAAAACCAATCTACAAAAGAACAGAGAAGCACGTACTGTCTACGCTTTTCGAGGGCCAGATCCTTGAGCTCGTTGGCCTTGCTGAAGCCGTTCTTGATGGTCCGGGGCAGGTTCCACAAGGCCAAAGGAATCTGGACTGGCAGAGTATTCAGCAGCGAGGGCATTGGAATCTCGCTGAGTATGACGTCCATGTCAATGTTCTTGTTCTTCTTCTGTAGCTTCTTCAGCTTGGTGCCGAACACCTGCTCGGCGGTGTACTTCTTCTCCAGATAGGCGGCCCAGGCGAACAGGTACTGGCCCACGGTGGTGATAAGGAACAGGATGAAGGCGCCCTCGTACAGGCCGATCTTCCTCATTCGACGGTAGTAGTACAGGGCGGACTTCCAGTTGGGCATGCCCTCCTTGAGCACCCGGTCGTATTTCTCGCGCTTGGACGGATCCTTGAGGACCTCGTAGATGGAGACTAGATTGCGGAACTGGATGTTGGCATCCTCGGCAGAGTTCTTGTCCGGATGCAGTACAATTGAGAGGGTGCGGAAGGCGCGCTTGACCTCCGCTCCCGTAGCAGTTTGATTAATTCCCATGAACTCGTAGAAGTTGCGATTCACCTCCTCCACCAAGTCGAAGATCTCCAGCTCCTCCGAATGCCAGGCGGAGGCCGGACCGCCCTGGAGCAGCAGGACGGCCAGGAGAATGCTCCATGCAGTCAGTCGCATAGCTGTCCGGTCGAGATACCAATCAAAATCCGATCCAAGTCCAAAAGAAATTAATGCGGCTGACCCACGCACGCACACTCGCACACACACACACAGCGCTGGACACGGGGGCGCACACGGACGGGCAACGTCAGCAGCGCCAGTGTGACCACACTTCGCGAATCGCGCCCAATCTGCAGCCCTGGTTTTTTAAATTTATATTTACTTCCCACCTAAAGACATATTTTAAATAAAGTTCAGTTTAAATACAATTAAAATACATTCGTTCTTTACATTTAAAAACTTTTCAGGATTTCTTTTTACATAATTTTAAATATTTTGTGTTTTTGATTTTAAGAAAACGAATATCGATATATCGATAGATGAAAGACCGACGGCCGATAGATGGCAACACTGTCAACAACCCTAGTCGCCACACGAGAAGAAATCAAAGCACAAAATTGCATTGGCTTTTAATTGCAAATTGTTTGCCAACGGCAGTAAACTTCCCAAACAAATTCCCGGAACGATGAAGCTGCTTCCATTACTCTGCTTACTGATCAGCTCCAGTTGCCTGCTCCTGGTGTCGGCCGAGGAGAAATCGGCAAACACTGTCTCTGATTCCAAGGTGATCGCTGGGAACTTGACGACTGCACCGCTTGGAAATGCCACTCAAGGGGCTACCCAACCGGCAGTGGTCGTTCCTGGAACTCCGGCTGCCACACCCGCTGTCGAGCAGGGCAACAAGAACTCGACAAAGTCGGAAGTCCCAGCCGAGAAGGCAAAGGATGTGAGCACCACCACGGACACTGGAGCCAAGACCAGAAAGCGACCGTTACCAACTTCTTCCTCGATACCGGGTGCATCTACAGCTGCCAAGCCTGCCACTGAGGTCAAGGGTGGTGCAACAGCTGCTGCCAGCCCATCTTCCAACAGCACTTCATCGACTACGTCCACCACAACCACGACAACGACAGCAAAACCGCCGGCTGCAGGATCAGCCATAGTGGCCGAGGGTCAGTCCATGAGCGATGTGACCAAGACGACCAGCAGCTCCAAACCCAACAATTCCATTGCGACCCCAACAAAATCAGCTACATCTAGCACCTCCACTACAACGACCACTACTACCACGACCACCACGAGCACCACCACCACAACCACAACTACTCCCAAGCCCACTAAACCGCCTGTTGCCTTTGGCATGAACACGCACAAGGAGTGGGAGGAAGAGCAGCAGCAGCAGCAAAAGAAGCAGGAGCCAGGCCAAGTGATGGCAAATGATAAGAAGGATAAGGATCAGCCGGCAGCCGCCGCCGCCGCCGCCGCACAGCCATTGCCAGTGCCATCGTCTACGCTCGCCGAGCCAGTGACTCCGTTGGTGCAAGGGCTAACCGACAATCTGGCCGATCGTGGCGACAACGTGTATGTGGTGCCAATTGTTACTGTGCTGCTAACCGTGCCGCTGGCCATCGGTGTGGTGATCATCATGTACCGTCGCTTCCGTGATATGTGGAGCACCCGCCACTACCGCCGCATGGACTTCCTGGTGGACGGCATGTATAACGACTGACGAAGGCGCAACCAATGCGAAATAGCCCTGTCCACATACTCCTCAGCCCATACTTCCTACTCCAATTCGTTGACTGGAATTTGTTAGCCACTGAAGCTCTGAAAGTTGGATAATGATTATTAGTTGTAAAGCTGCAAGCGCTTGCATCAAATGCAAGATCTCTCGAGTGAGAAAGGATATAAACACACCTACACACACACAAACACAATCTAGGATATTGCTCAGTCAATTAAAACATATTATCGAGGAGTATGAGAAGAGAAATCGCTTTAAATTGACTTCCAAGCGGCCAAATTGAATTTAAAATCAAACTGATTTTTTTTTGTATCGATGCAAAATTGAGACGATGACTTTTTACGTTGTAAGCATTTTGGATTTTATGTCAAGCATTTGTTAGAAATCAGCAAGGACGAACACAGACACTTACACTTACTATTACAAACACTTACACGGTCTCTATATTGTATGTGTATGTTATATATCTAATTAGAAAGTATATAAGTATATATTGGGAAGCTGCGACCAAATTGTACCGACTTTACCCACTCATCCATCAAGCGCAATTAGCAATCACACACTCATTCGATCTAGTATCTAACCGTAATGTGCCTTACGAATCAGCTCTATATACATATGTATACACTTATATATACTATATATGTATATACAAATACCTGTACACTTTGATATTCTGATCTGATAGTCTCAAAAATTCCAAATTGAGATGTATTTTCCGCATTTACTTTACGCAACTCACTCAAAAGCAGCAGAAACCAAAAAAAAACACAAGCAATCGGCCTGAAACAAGCAAATTTATTGCATAACTCTGAGTAGATATATATATACTCTATATATACAAATAATTTTTGTTGTTGTCAATGTAACAATTACAATAAAGCGAAAGGCATTCAAATCAAATATCCTTCGTATTGTATTTTTTTTTTTGCAGGAAAATGCCTATGTTTGTGGGAAAAATAATACCTTTCCTTGGAATAGGCATCGATTTCTATAAATATAAACAAAAGATAAGAAGTCTGGAGCTAAAGTTACTAAGCGGGATACCCAGAAACCGGAGAAAGTGCCCAGAAAAACTATCCATTTATTTATTTATTAATTTCCCATAAAAGTAATAAATCGCTTAGAGCTTTATTTAGACTTTAAGATCATGATTTATTGGCATTTGTGTGATTTAAAGCGTTTGCTGTAAATCTTTTGGTTAACCCATTAATGTCAGCATTTATGCTTTATGTTCCCCCCATATCTCCCCATAGGATTCCCACCACATCCCTTGATGATTTGTTTTCCGCCAGAGTTTCGTCTGTCAAATTGGTTTCTGTAATGCCTTCGACCTGACCTGGTCGATAACAGATCACCAGCGCCTGGGCCTGGGCTCGTCTCGTGTCTGGATTTAGACAAATGTTCTATATATGTAGGACATATATGTAGGACTCTCTTTGCTTCTCTGTTTCCAAGATCCGAGATCCCATCATCCCAAAAAAAGAATATGCTAAAGAACTCAATGAAATGGTTTATAAATGACCACCGCCAGCTCTATGGATGAAGTTGTTCGTAGCTCGTTTCAATAATTTAAACAAAAAGAACTAAATTATCAACAAAACGATCCGATCCCAGCCGAACCGAATGGAATGTGTGAAATGAGCCGAGAAACTGCCTCTGATTTTTTCTTTTGGCCAAGATGATTTCTTACCCATTAATACAATAGTATTAAAAGAGTATTAAGTTTATCGTATATAATAAATAAATAAATAAAAGGCAATATTTAGATATTAAGTATACGATTATGTCGGATAATAATGCGGATATTCCATTGCTTTCAAAACAAATAATTATTTAAAATCTTTTTTTTTACAATATCAATAGTCTTAAGATTTTTTTCAAATAGTCCATGATTATAAATCAAAGTTACAAATTAAATTACACAAGTACCGGATATCGTATTATTACAGAATAATTTGTAAAGCTTCACAAACATAAACTCCTTAACAAATATTCAAAGAATTACGAATTTACAATAGTACTGGGTATCATTTTCCTTAAAATCTAACTCTTAAAATCAACTATTTAAACTACAAATTTAAACAAAATATTATTATACAATTTATAGTTCAACAGCTCCACAAAAAACAGTATCCTCTGGTCGAGAGTTTTCTTAAACAAATGCTTTTGCTTTTCCACTCGGCTTCTGCTTTTGCTTTCGATGATGCTGGGCTGGAAACCACCTCCGCATTCTCATTTCAAAACGTGCGCTGGACGCGTGCAGTTCTCCAAAGATCCCTTCTGGACCAGAAATCGATACCACCGATCTCGCATATCTCGACCTAGCCGTAGTCCGTAATCCTTAATCCTTAATCCTAAATCCAAAAATGCATCCTGCCTCGCCGCATCATCACCGCACGCGCCTTCAAGTCGGTTCCCCCGGCGGTTCCGGTTCGGGATCGGGTAACGTGCAAGCCTCCTCCTCGACGGAGACCTTTCCGTTAACTCCGCAGATCCACCAGTCTGGTCAGCAGCACACAGTCCATATTCCGCCCTCCACATCGCTGCCGTATCAAGGACTCAAGACGTGTAAGATATTTTTTTTTTTTTTGGCCAGAGTGTCCTTAAAAGGAAATAGAAAAATATTAAATAAATGTTTTTTTTTTAACTAAATGGTATAATTATTTAATTGAATATTACTTAAACAGGAGAATTATCCTAAATATTATCCAAGATATCCAAGAAGGCAAAAAGCTATAACATTTCAAACTTTTCCTTTAATTTGATATATAATAACCCTATCACTATGCCAAGGAATATTTTTCCTGATTTCTGGACCGGATTTCCAGAGACATATAGTACAACCAAAAAAAAACTATACGCTCCTCGCTTTGTTTAGCTCATAAAAATATACGCACTGCTAGATACAAATAGTTTTCCACATTATATGACCTCACAGAGCTCTAGAGATCCAGAGACTATCCCCCCGTCCAAGAATAATTCATAAATGCGATATTAATGCGATACAAAATGATAATCAAGGCAGTCTGAGGTGAGGCCATGAATCACTTTCATTGAAAAATCTGAAATCCAAAGCAACGATCTGTATCTGTATCTGTATCTGTATCTGTGTCTGTATGGCATATTGAATTGTATCGATCACGACCACCTATGAAGTATGCAATATAAACTGTGCGCCGACATAAAAAAATAAATAGAAATTTTACCAAATCGGCTCGGATATGTCCATGGAATATGTCCATGTGGCAGCTGGTACGAATATGTTTTCCAACCCGGATCCCATGGCATTATATGAACCGAATCGTATCCGTGATATAAATCGTATTGTCGAAACTCGTAAGATAAACAAGAGGAAAGAAATACTCAACACCCGACTGGGACGCTGGGACGTAAACATTATCCATGGGAATAAATAGTTCCAGCATTAGGTGAAAAGAGCAAAACAAACACAAAATCTGAATATAGAAGATCATATTCAAGAACGAGGTCTACACACAGTATTAAAAAATAAATTATAGAAGGCCATAAAAAAATAATTAAGCTTTCTTCAATAATATTTTGTGTGCAGTCCTTAAATAGGACATAGAACAGTTTTCAATGATTAATTACATAAATATTTATTTTCTCCTTGTGTATCCACAGTACACACAAAACACTATTGGCCATAAACAAAAGGCTCTTGCTTATGTAGTTAGTCAAGCATAAAAAATGCTCCGAAACATTTTGTGGATATTTATGGAATTTACGGCATTTTGTACTAGATCAAAAGCAATTTGTACAAGTTAATTGCCCAAAAACAGAACCATGGCACAATCATAGTGCTGGACCAATTGAAATAATGTAAGCAATTGCCTAAAAACTATTCCTCATCATGATGCCGGCTAATTAGAAACTATATTAACATCACAGATCCTCCTAATTGGTTAACAAACTATATATATTGATTTAGATATCAACTAATTAAATGTATATAAACTAGACTCTAGTAGATCCTCATATACAAGTGCCTACAATCACATAACGAGGCTCTTGATGGATCAGAAAGCACAATTTTTCCAGTCCGATGAAGTACTCTTCTTTCAGCGTCTTTCAGATATCTCCGAATTCATTTGTATATTCCTCCAGTGCTCCAGGTATTGCACCTGAGTAGGAAGTCACCTGCGACTTGGATGGATAATTCTAGGATGATTGGTGACTTGAGATTTTCGGTTGATGGACAACGATTTTGAAAAGCTGGGAACTCGTCGATTTATTTTCCGATTTATTGGGTTTTTCCAACCTCTCTCAGTTGAAAGTTTTCCACTTTTTTATCATTTCTTGCAATTCTTCAAAGTGTCCAAGAAATGGCTTTGTTAATATTCGAATAATATCCTTAATCCTTCATTCCAATCAGCACTTCCTGTTTGGGTCCAACCTTTTGGCCAATAATACTCCCTGCAAGAATATAAAAAACAAACTTAATTAAATCATAAAATTATAATGCTTATAATTAAAAATAACTCATGTTCCTTGCCTTCCTCGTTATCCAATTGCAATTTGTTTTTGTTATAGTTATAGACATATTTGAAACACAATCAAAGCACCAATTTGGTGCAACAAACGGAAGTGAAAATCATTGAAAATCACATTTCTTGTTGCCAATAGGCAACAAGTGCTCCAATTTCCCGCCAATGGAAATCCGAAAATCGGAATCATTTTGAAAGGGAAGTGGAACGTGCCAGACGCCGGAGATTCGCGTTCACCAGATGTTCCTTCGATTGCCTTTCAATTGCTTGTGAAATTTGCGATAAACAATAGACGAAGCCTATAGACGCCCCTTTGGCTACACTCAGACAAAGTTCTATAGTTTCTGCGGAGATTCCACAACCTAAAAAATATATATTTTATTTATATTATTTTTTTTGCAATTTTCCAAACTGAATTTCTCACTGTGTACTCACTCTTGCCTCTTCCAGCCGAAAACGATGACATGGGCTGTGTGGAGATCCTGGCCACCGTGGTCTCCGTGCTCATCATGGTCCTGACCTTCCCCATCTCCGTCTTCATCTGCTTCAAGGTGGTCTCCGAATACGAACGGGCGGTGATCTTCCGGATGGGACGACTGCGCAGCGGAGGAGCTCGCGGTCCAGGTGTATTCTTTGTGCTGCCCTGCGTGGATGACTACTATCCGGTGGATTTGCGTACCGTCTCCTTCGATGTGCCGCCGCAGGAGGTGCTCTCAAAGGACTCGGTAACGGTGACCGTGGATGCCGTGGTCTACTATCGCATCAGTGATCCTCTCAAGGCTGTCATCCAGGTGTACAATTATAGTCATTCGACCAGTCTCCTGGCGGCCACCACTCTGAGGAATGTCCTGGGCACCAGGAATCTCTCTGAGCTGCTGACGGAACGGGAAACGATATCGCACACCATGCAGATGTCCTTGGACGAGGCCACCGATCCCTGGGGCGTCAAAGTGGAACGTGTGGAGATGTGAGTTGTTCTCAGATTTCTATGAGCTGTTGAGTTTCATATTTAATCTCTATTATTGCAGCAAGGACGTGTCCCTGCCCACGGCTCTGCAAAGGGCCATGGCTGCGGAGGCGGAAGCGGCCAGAGAGGCCAGAGCCAAGGTTATAGCCGCCGAAGGTGAAATGAAATCCTCCCGAGCTCTGAGAGAAGCCTCAGAAATCATATCAGCCAGTCCGTCCGCATTGCAGGTGAGTCTAGAAATTAAGAGAAACTATTACTATTAAGTATAAAAAGGGGAAAAGGACATGTTTTCTTACCATATGATACCCGATACTTTTTGAAAAATAATTAATTGAAAGCTTGATCAGTCTAGTTATCTATAAAAATAGAAAGAATAATTATATTAATTAAATAAAACCCATTTTTAGCTCCGTTACCTGCAAACTCTGAGCAGCATTTCCACTGAGAAGAACTCAACCATTATCTTCCCACTGCCCATGGAGCTGTTGACGCCCTTCCTCAATTCCCAGGCTCATGTCCAACAATTGCAGTTGCAACATCAACAACAGCAGCAACAGCAGCAGCAACATGCAACAGGTCCTGGAACGCCAATACATCGGCATCAACACCATCAGGCACATCACCAGTGACGCTCGATGTCGGTGCTGCAGCCGTATCTGGAGGCACTGCATCGCTGCGAGCTCCAGCGGCAGCAGCGGAACGTGGCGGAGCCGGATGACGATATCGTTGGGTATTTGTTGTGAATTGCAATGCGACGACAGCAGCAGGAGGCAGCAGCGACGAAGCTCTCTGGGGGAAAACCCGAAAGAAAAATTTATCATTTGCGGGGTTACTAGTTTCTACTAGACTTTACACTGAGAAAAAAACGAAAAGTTCATTAGGAAAATAACAAATTACACATTTTATGCTATGTATATACTAAAAGTTTTTTTTTTTAACAATTAATATAGGAGTTTACATAAATATGCTAGAAGCTAAATTGCATTAACTGCCTTTTAAATATTTAGAACTACTTTAATACTAATTTAATAAATTAAAAATAAAGAAACCGGTTGAAAATGCTTGAATACGTAGTTAAAAAATAAAATAAATGACATGAAGGCCTAAACTAAATAACTACAAATAAATGTGTTTCTTCAAGTGTCTTTAAAGTTAATTTAAATGTGAAATAGTCTCTGGTTTGAAAAGAAAACACAGAGTAATCTCTGTGAATCACACATTTGACCCTTGACCCGGGCCCTCTTGGCCGAAGAATGGGCCAAGAGTCATCTGACTTTCATTCCGAGATTCTCAAATCGATAAAATGGTGGAATATTGTTTTTAAAAACTGATAGCGAGAGCTTTCGCTGATCGATTGCTGGATTAATCTGTCGCACGAGTGCTTTCTGAGCTTGTATTTTTTATATTTTTTTTATATTTTTCTTTTTAAGATTTAGCAGATGAATCATTTCGCGAATGCGGCTCGATCGACAAGGCCATTATTTTTTAGAGGGGAGGTTGTAAAGGTTTCAGAAAATAAAATATATAAAATAAATAAATTACTCTAAGCATCCAAAGATATATGATACAGTTTAAATGAATACATTCATCAGAGTCAGATTTAAACTCCTTAAAAATATATTACAATCTCCTGTTCTTAGTTTACTTAAACTATTCCACCTTTTTAACTTTCAATTAATTTTGAATTAAATTTTTTGAAATATTAACTTCACCCATACATAATCCACAATCATATTTCTCGATGCGCCCTCGTAACCCGAGCAAAAAGTGGAACGATAAAGCAGTATCGTTTGGAGAACCACCAGGGGCTCCCGGCTCGTGCTCTTATCTCGTCGAGTGCCTCAGTGCTTGGTGGGATTGGACAAATTGAACATTTTTCCGATGCTCCAGTAGTTGCTCCGGCAGTTTCGAGTGAGTTTCGCGCCGACCGGACTGGAACAGAGAGAAACAATGGCATCACAACTGGACGATTCCCCCGTATACGCCAACTATGAGGATATGCGTAACTCCGGCCCGACCAGCTCCACGGATTATATGGTCCACATGGGTCCCTCTGGAGATACTGTTCGAGTTCCTGTAAATAGTATGCCGCCAAAATCCACGCAACAATATCGAGGTTTTAAGACCTGTAAGTATAGAATTAGAATATATCTTAGGATCATATTCAACAAAGTACAAAGGATTATTGACCTTTTTAAAGTACAAACAAGTGTATAAGCTATCTGCCCATCTATCTATCTTAAGATTCCCACCACTCATTGCATTATGAATGAAAAATTAGATAATCAAGTCCCCTACTTATTTAATTTCCAAGTACTACCTGAAAATTGATATTTCCCTCGACCGGAACTATACACATTTAAACTTGAAATTGTTTATCAACTGTAATCGATGTGACAATTGAATTTCTGGCGAATTTCTTAAGAATCGATTCCATGAGATTAGATTACGGACAAACGCAAAAGTCGAATGCGACTGATTCCTTCAGGTTTTCGGTTAAAGTTTATGCACATTTTTGTTTTGGGATTGGGTTGCAGACTCGTGGAGTAGTAGACCTGAAGGGAAACCTTATCGGACGTTGCTGGCAGCGTCATTAAGTCAATATCTATAAAAACAAAAATAAATAATAATATTATCACAGCTACAGCCGATTTCCCTAGAAAATTTACACATATCTAAATAAAAAGTGATTCTGACGTACAAACATTATTTATGTTATCGATCAAGATATTTATAATTCGAATTACTCATGATAGCCTAATTATTTCACCAGCTACTGAGTTGCATTTAAAAAGATCTCTTTTTTAAGATCATAAAACCTTTAACAAAACGTATTTTTAAATACCACCTATCCTTTAAAAAGAGCCTTGCTTAGGAGTGTTTTGGCAGTACTCTTAGAGGACATCAGGACTGATATCAAAAATATAGTAACACTCCAATTTTTCAGCGGAAAACGAACCCCGAGGATGCATGGAGTGGGTGGTTACCATCCTATCCGTCCTTGTCTTCATCCTCACCTCGCCCATCGCCATCTTCATTTGCTTCAAGGTGGTGGCCGAGTACGAGCGTGCCATCATCTTCCGGCTGGGCAGGCTGTCCGGCGGAGCCCGCGGACCCGGCATGTTCTTCATTCTACCGTGCATCGATGAGTACCGCAAGGTGGACCTGCGTACGGTCACCTTCAATGTGCCGCAGCAGGAGATGTTGACCAAGGACTCGGTGACGGTGACTGTGGATGCCGTGGTCTACTATCGCATCAGTGATCCCCTCTACGCAGTCATTCAGGTGGAGGACTACAGCACCTCCACGCGTCTGCTGGCCGCCACCACACTGCGCAACATCGTGGGCACTCGCAATCTCTCCGAGCTGCTGACCGAGCGTGAAATCCTCGCCCATCACATGCAGTCCACCCTGGACGATGCCACCGAGCCCTGGGGCGTTATGGTGGAACGTGTGGAGATGTAAGTGCGGGTTTTGTGCCCTTTGAACTGTTGCCTCATTAGTATCCATTTGCAGCAAGGACGTCTCTCTGCCCGTTTCCATGCAGCGAGCCATGGCCGCCGAGGCGGAGGCTGCTCGGGATGCTCGCGCCAAGGTGATAGCCGCCGAGGGTGAGAAGAAATCCGCCACTGCCCTGAAGGAGGCCTCCGATGTGATCTCGGCCAGTCCGTCGGCTCTGCAGGTGAGTGTTCCATCCTGATCCTTGAAATATATACTTAATCATGTCATATCTGGACTACTCAGCTCCGTTACCTGCAAACCCTGAGCAGCATCTCGGCGGAGAAGAACTCCACCATTATCTTCCCGCTGCCCATGGAGCTGCTAACTCCGTATTTGGCCAAATACGCTGCGATGATGCCACAGGGTCCTCCTCCGTCCCAGCCGCCGGAGAAGTTCGATGGCTCCTTCATAAATGCCCAGGCAGCGTGGCCCAAAACAAACCTATAGGATATTCCACAATGTATTTCAATAATTTCGCTTTTAAAGCCCCTGCTGGGTATTTTATTATGTCAGTTTCAAAATCTATTAACTTATGAATGTGCAATGAAATCGGACAACTATATTTTGGAACTACTTAGGAACTAACCTTGCCAACAAATCAAACTGCAAGGCTTTACCTTTGAACTTCGTCCTAGACAGAAGTTACGCTTCCTTACAACCCTTTTTTTTTTTAATAAACAAACCTCTTGGTATCTACAACAAATAAACATTGGCTGCCTCCAGATCCAGGGCTTTGGTGGCCATCTCTTTCATAATCTCTTGGAATCTAGAGTCTCCAGCTATGATGGCAACACGTGTTCCAAGAATGTTCCGGTTTGCATAGCCAGAGAGCTCTGGGAGGTCCAATCGCGATGCCTTGGCAGCCTCCTTGTATCGTAGACTCTTGGCCAGCTCCAAGCACTCTGGCGGGCAGTGACCCGCCGCCTGGCAAGCGGAGGAGCCACATTGTTGGTGCGGAAGATACAGGCAGCTCTTGTAGTTCCAGTTGCGAGCGAACTCCAGGAGCTCCTCCCTGAAATAGACATGCTGGAGGTCCCGGGAGCAGACCAAGTGCCAGATGCGACTCATGTCGTCCTCGTTCTCCAGCACCTGCCGCACCAGAGGCAACGTGGGGGCAATGGCCACTCCTTGGCAGATGATAAAGAGGCATTTGGCAACGCTGCCATCGTACAGGTAGTTCCCGATGGGCCCGCGGAACTCTAAGACATCGTTGACTTGTACAGAAGCCAGTTTCCGGGACATGCCACCGTCCGGCTGGAGCTTAACGAGGATGCGGAACTCTTTGGCGAGGAAGTCGCTCCAGTAGGGTGAGTAAGGACGCAGCAGGGAACCATCGCGGAGCATCACATGGTGGCCGGGGGGAATGTCTAGCACTGATTCGTCGTCCTCCTCGTCCACAGCATGGCGGAGGTGTAGAAGAAGCACGGCGTCATCCGCTGGGTGGCTTTCCCGCCAAATTAAACGGAACTTTGTGTAGCCCAGGATGACATTCCGCTTGCCGGCCAAGAGAAGGCGCCGACTTGGTTTCGGCTTGTTATCGAGGATGCAGTTAGTACAGCCATTGCCACAGCAATCCGACTCCTGGATGGTGAAAGGATCCTGCTCCTCAGAAGCCGAAGTTTCCTTTTTTAAATCCTGCTCCTCGGTCACCATAAGCGAACAATGTTGGAAAACGTCACACTCAGTTAAGCTTACACAGTGTTTCCACGCTTAAGAAAAAAGAATAATTAAACCAATTACTTTAAAATTTGATATCTCACAAAGAGAACTAAACTATTACATAAATTAATTAATATATGTACATATCAACTATAAATACATAGAAGGGAGTAGACTGTCAACACTGATAGCTGCCAGGCGACAGTGTCGAGCACTGTTTGTAATCAGGCAGCGCTTTCCAGCACTAGGCCAGTAAAATTTGTTAAACATCACGCTAAAATCAAAAATAAATAAATACGGACGTCAGATCGGTCGATCGTAGCTATATCTCTGGCCCTGTTACCCCTCCCTCCTGAGATCGCGTGCAAAAGGGAGCGCCCAAGTGAGAGAGTGAGAGGGAAAGCCAGCAGAGCGACGATGAGCAACTAGTGTCCACCAGTGCGTCCTTTGTCCAGCTTGGAGCCGCTCTCTCCGAACATGAACCTGGAATCGCTCTTCCGCGACTTCAATCCATGGTAGGTAGAATCGTGGATATCCCAAATTAGTCACTCACGTCTCCCCATTCGTTGCAGCAAATTCATTGTCCACTGCAGCCTGTTTACATTTGTGACGCTCTTTGCACTGCGTCTGGATAACTTTATTGGTGAGTACCTACGGCCACACCTGGACATGTTACCTAATCGAATCACCCTCCAATCCCTTCCACAGACTGGCCCTATTGGGCTATTTTTACACCACTCTGGATATGGAAGTGCACCGCCATACTGGGTGCCATTGTTGGGGCGATTGTGTGGTGTCGCTACCCCCACTACCGCCTCGAGGGCGATGCCTACACTCAGTTCAAGGCCATGCTCATCTCGCTGGCCCTGCATCTCATACTGCTGATGTTCGAGCTGCTGGCCTGCGATAAACTGACCTCGGATAGGCACCTCTGGGTGCTGGTCTTCATACCGCTGATCTTCGGGTCGGTGGTCAGTGTCGGCGCCTGTGTGTGGGCTGTGAAGCATGATCGCTCCTTTGAGCTGGAGCTATTCCTGGCTGTGAATGCCCTGCAGTTCGTATCACTGCCGCTGAAGCTGGACAAGTTTGTGTACTGGAACTGGGACGTGGTGTTTGTGCCCATGTGGATTGTGATTTGCCTGAGTCTGGTCAGTGTTCTCTACAATATTATATTCTGTGGCATCATGATGCGCACGCCGGAGGTGTCTTTGCAACAGAAGAAGGCGGCCCTCAATGCAGCCGTTGGAAATATATGCACGGTGCTGCCGCTGCTGTGCTTTCAGGTGGGTTCTGGATTTACTTTTTGAAACACATTTTGTAATGTACGTTTTTGTTTTTCATAAAAACCAAGGTGGTGATCTGTGACAAGCTGGATGGTGAGCTTAAATTCCCATATATTGTGGTCTTCTCGCCGCTACTCGTCTCCATCCTGGCCCTAATCATTCTCAGCTTTACGGCCAAGGGCGGAAATATGTGGTGGTTTGGCATTCGGAAGTCATTTAGCCAGTTCCTGTTGTCGGCCATGCCCTTCCTGCAGGAGTACGGCAACATTAGCTATCACGCCGAGACGCACAGCGGCAATGCCGGGCAGTCGGTGCCATTGGACGCCACCTCGTCGTCGACGAGCACGGGCGGCGGCAGTGGCAGCGGCAGCGAGCAGTTGCACGAATTCGGAAAGCACGACAAGAAGAGCAAGAAGGCTGCCAAGAACGATATCCTCAAGCCGGTGGTGCCATTCGTGAGCATTGATTTGCCGGACTAGATTAATCTGTATTGGACTATGATTGATTTTGAGGAGGAGGAGCAGCAGCAGCACGTAGACCTAAGGACAGACTCTCACCCACATACACACACAAAACGCACCTCCGTTCAGGTGTTTAAATTAAGCAAACAAACACACATCGGCCGTAGCTTTTAGACTCGTACTGAATTATAATTGTAAGCCAAAACGCTAACACCATTCCCCCATCCACATCCACATCCACGTCCACCCATTACCTCCACGCCATTCGCCTTCATATAATGGCTGTACATATATATATTCTCATTCTCGTATACCGATCCTGAGTAAGCCCTCTTATCCGCTGGGCTATTACATCGTAAAATTGGTTTCTACCCCGATGACGAATCAGAAAATACCTGGCCTTGACCTTTGACTATTTGACCCAACATATGAACGTATATATGTGCAAGTATTATATGACCTACACTAATGTTTTGCTAAAAAATAAGGCAAATAGAAGACCATAAACACCAATCCTTATCCCACTTATGTGTAATGCGCTACAAAAAAATGTAAATAATTTACAAATTATATGATTAAACAGAAAATATCTAATTAAGTGCTTCCAAAACGAAGTCTCTTTTTCTTCTTCGAGTGTGCATTAAAAGCCATCTTAGTTTGTATTAATCTTTATTCAAATTAGGAAGCTACAAAGTTTACATATTTGTTTTTATTTTTTTTTTTCATAGTTAAGTTTTCTGTTTTCTGTTTTTTTTGCATTAATTCTCTTACGTTGTGTCGCCTAAAAAGTTATGCAAAAAGGTAAAAAGTTGCATTTTAAAAAGTGACTGACCAGTACCTACGAGTATATATCCCAGAAGCCGCTGCCATATAAAATTAATTCGAAAATAGCCAGGTGAGTGATGGGATATATGTAGTTATCCTATATATGTAGTATTATGTGGAGTGTATATAGAGCATTATTCTGGAAGTACATATCATAATCATATCTTCATGGAGCGAAAGGGAGAGAGGCACATTTTTTGAATTTTTGAAAAAGATTTTGAACAAAGAACCTAAATGAGTGAGACAAACTATATGGAATAGAGCGAGATGGGTAATGGAAGCAGGGTACTAATATAATATCATATATATTTGCTCGATCGCAGGTGCAAGCTGGCAACTCAACTATTGCATAACATATGTCTCTATACAATATATATATATAACGCTCAAGTAATACAATTTCGTGTGAAATTTAACAATTGTTTCATTGGTTTAGCTACAATGTTATTTCCTTAAAAATGGGGGGGAGCTCCTCATCCGGTCTCTCGTAATTAATTATAATGATAGTAATCATAAGTATTACTTATAGAATAAAACTTTTCAACTTCCGCTGTGTATAGTACAAAGTTATCGTTTTTTTGAACTCTTTTTCTTCGATTTCAGCTAAAATACTCGCTTCTATTTTTTTGGAAAAAAATATCTATACCCGATACTGTTACTGATACGGTTTTCCGTTTACTGTAAAATATATGTTTGTGTATATAGATCCTAGTCTGGTTTACAATTCGGTTAGCTATATAAATATATATATTTATTTAGTGCCCCTACTTACAACGGAAAGCCTAAAAAATGGAAAAATGTTTGCTTCGCACCCGCATACTGTTCTGTTTTTTCTTAATAATCAGTTTGTTTTTTTTTAAATTTCACTATTCAAGTTGGCTAAGAACAATTTTTTAATTACTACTTTTTGGTATAGTCTGTGTTTCATCTTGATTTGCCGATTTCAAGGATATAGTGATGGGATAGTGATGGAAAAAAACATATTTTTCAATTTCAAAAAGTGGCATTTTCGAATTAAAAAACATTATTTTCGTATCTAGCCCCCCATCACTAAACCTTCAATCCGTGTGCCACTACTATTGGTAATTTCGTTGCCCTTCGATTTCGCAGCTTAATGTCTATTGTCTGGATTTTGTTTACAGTGTATCTCGGATCGGGAATCGGGCCAATAGGACCCCTATAATCCCCTCATTATCCCCGCAAACATGTTACATTCTTTTTGTATAAACGATATGTACTAAGTGGTAAGTAATACGATTTCTAATTGCCTAAGAAATGAAACGCTTTTCGTTTCCAGTTTTCGTTTTTTTTCTCGATATTTTCTTTTTTTAAGTTTTTGTTTGTTTTGTTTTTTTTTCGGATTCGAATTTTCAAAATTGACTTGAGATCTTTGGCGAGCTGCGATCCACTAGGCATTATTAATTATTTTCATTCTGGGGTTTTCTGGGTGCACTTAGATTGTAGGTAACTTATTTCATTTATTTAGAATGTGTACATAGAACCGTATGTCTTCTAAACCGACCTATTGCATATAGTACATGCCTTTATCTTTTTCAATAATTTATTTAAATTTTTTTTTGAACTATGGAACATTTTTGGTTTCTAGCTTTCGTTTAAGTGTATCCTGGTGATTGGGAGAATCGAAGAAAATGTATAAATGTTTTTTTTTTTTGGGGTGTGGAAGCGCTTAGTTTTAAATTTGAAGAAGTTCGTTAGTTGTACGTTTCGTATGGAAATTTTACGTTAACAAAAAAAATAACACAAACACACTGTACACTGGGAGAAAAAAAAACTAGGTCCAGGTGGGTGGTCGACGACATGCCATTCTAGTCCACCTTCGGCCTGCTGCTCAAGTACTGGGAGAGATTATCGCGAGGTCCTTGAACAATCAGCATGAACTGCGAGGGGAAGTCCCAGATAATGGTGAAGTGGAACAGCATATTGGCGATGGCGATCAAGTACTCGAAGAATGCGAACCAACTGAAGGCTGAAAAGTTGAATTAAACATACGTTTTAATATTTCTCATCACACTCTACTCATCACACTTGTTTTAAAAACTGTTTAGTATATTTTACCCAAATCATGACAGTAGAAACGGTGTTTGGCAAAGAACACCAACAGCCCAATGGTGCTCAGAATGGAGACAGCGAAGAGTATCTTCTTCCACTTGATGGAGAGTCGCTGCTGCTCACTCAGCTCCTGGCCAGAGTTGAGGATGCCGTTCAGCTTGATGGTGGCCAGCATGTAGCACAGAGAACAGACCATGAACGTGATGAAAATGCGCTCATGGACGGCTGAAAAATAATCATGTTATTTATATTATATTTATGATATTTGTTATATATTTACGATAGTTCTCTCGATTCGATATATAGGTGACTCCGCCGAGGGCAGCTATCTCGATGCAGTTGAGCACCAGGATCAGCGTGATCAGCAGGTTCGTCTGGGACACCTGGGCGGGGGCCAGCCGGCGCAGCTGGGAGCGATAGTAGTTCTTGTAGACGAAGGCGATGGGGATGCGCGGTCCGATGTGGAGCGCAATGCTGAAGCGCCAGAAATAGCGCTGCGGACTGACGCCAGTAATTGCACTTATCGAAGGTATTATGTTGTAGACCTGAGGGTAAAAAAAAGATGGTTATTAAATGGAGGAAGTGGATAGAATTTCTTCCCTAGCTCCCTAGCTAGACCCTTCTTTTCTGTTCAAATATATGTATGATACCCGGTACTGTGGATACTGGACAGATGTGAAAAATATAACTAAAAAGAGAGGTTTTTATAGCTTCTAAATAGTAATGATTATTAATAAAAATTAAGATCACTCTATGATTTTTAAACAAAATCCCTATCTCTATAGCTTCTAAAAAAGCTCTAACATCTTAAATGTTTTAAAAACACCTTTACAAATTATTTCCTTAATTAGAAACATTAATTTGCAGAGTTTTTAATTTATTATTAACCTGTCAGATGATGGCTTAGCAAAGCCACTGTGAAGTGAATTACAAAACAAAAACCCGCTGTGGGTGGAAAAGTTGTTCGTTTAAAAAAAATGAATTTGCGTGTTTCCTATCTGCCAGGCTGGGAGCGGGAGACCCTCCCGCTGGGATGACAGTGATTTGTTAGCCCTGGGATTAACTGCGATTGGAGCAGTTAGTCGTGGCTGGACACTCCCTGTCGGGGGAGACCCCTGAGCCTGAGCCTGATTCCAGAGCCAGTCCAGTCCAGTCCATTTAACTCACGCGGCAATGTGTCTCGTGTACATCGTCGTACTGGAAGGCGTAGGCGGTCACGAAGCACGTGAAGAGCGTCACCAGTGGCAGCAGAGCGGTGACCACACAGATCTCATGGAAGCTGGCCAGATAGTGGATGGCCACCGCCTGCTCCTTGGCCAGCAGAGACTGATCCTTCTGATCCTGATTCAGATCCTTGGGTTGCTGTTTGCAGCTAATCGTTGTGCTGGTCTGTAAGGAATATCAAAAATTAGAATTTGTTTTTAACTTTAAGGATGGATATAATATCAAAAAAACGGAAACAAAATAAACTAAACTTTTAATTAAATTAAGAAAGTTTTTCTTTAGGTGCATCAGGGGCTACTGCCAACTTAGAGCTCTTCTGCTTCCGCTTCCGTTTCCGTTTCCGGTTTCGATATTAATCCCCCACCGACTTCGGAATGGGAATAATTGATGATGGCCTAATGGACCTTACCTGGCTAATAGATTAGTTCAGAGTTCGGATGATATTTATATAGTTATAGTATTCAAAGCAACAACAGCAACAACAACAATAACGAAAAAGAGCTAAAAATAAAAGTAAGAAAACAGAGGAGAAGAGAAGAGGTGTGAATAAATCAATAAACAAAAGGCAAACAATAAGGCGTAATGGCGGAAACTATGCGACTACCTTCTATATACACATTATATACCTAAAATATATATATATATCTATAAAGCTTATATATCGAGGGACTGAATAATGGATAAGGTGCCGCATGGCATCCCGAATCGGATGAAGCCGGAGTTATAAATAAACAAGTCCTTGAGTCCTCCTGGGCGGGCTGTGGGGGTGGCAAGGCCATGCTTCCCTCTCTCTCTCTCTAGTCTCTCTCTCTTTCTCTCTTGCTCTCGGCAAAGTGTTATCCTAGCAAAGGATTAAGGCCCAAAAATAGATGAGCTGCTCCTGACGTCATCTAGATGATGAGGAAGATGACGACGGCCATGATGATGATGATGATGATGATGATGATGATGGGGCCATCCAGCTGGCCAAAAAAAAAAAATTAATTAGCCCCGAAAATGTATGGCTAGTTTGGATGGCCGGGCGTCGGAAATGAAATTGAATGCGTTGCGATTAAATCAGGAAGCAGGACACGCACGGCAAACAAGGACACAGACAGGGAGAGAGATACAGAGAGGGAGAGAGGGGGAAGATTAGTCTCCGGCAGGGACATTTTTGGCCAAAAAAACCAATGAATGATTAAAACAAGCACCAAACAAAAAAAGGCCACCAGGCAGACCGTAAATTAGGCAAACTTACGAGGGGGGGAGGCGACTTATTCGGGTCAGGAAATCGATTTTTATTTTTGGCACATTATTTGCACTAATACTTTTCCAATAAAATTGCTTCTAAGCTTATAAANTATTAAAACGAATTAATAAATAAACCCCAGCTGTTACTAAAGTTGAAGAATGGACTAAAGCTGAAACTGGAGTAGGCGCAGCTATGGCAGCAGGTAATCACGAAGAAAAAGGAATTTGAGCTCTTTTAGTTATAGCAGCTAATATTACTAATCTACCAATTAATAATATTTCAAATTCATTTTGTCGCGGTGGCTGCGGAAAATTACAACAAAATGAAACGAGCCAAGGAGCCCACACACCCACACACACACACACATACATTTTTATGACGATTGTGCAAAGCGTGGCGAGGGAGGGGAGGGGTGGTGGAAGGTGCTCCAAGGGGTGCTCCAGCGGGGGTGAACCGTGCCATTCGCTTAATGTTATATAATTTTTTTGGCCAGGCCCAAACAAACCATAAATACAGAAGCACATACTCGCTCGTACATAATGAATGAAAAAGAAAAAGAATAAGAATAATAAATAAAACAATTGAAAGAAACGGTAAATAAATAAATATTAGTTTCCAGGGTTAACAGTACCGTTAATGGATCAGCAGATCCACTCTCGATGATGGTCCCTCTCTCGCTCCCTCGGCCAGTGCTGCCCCCACCTCCGGCATCACTGGTGGAGGTGCTCCCGCTGGACGCCGTCTGTAATGGCGCTACTGATGATGATGATGCTGATGATGCTGTCGTTGCAGTCGCCGCACCCTTCCCGCTATCTGCCGTCCCTGTTCCGGTGCTCCGTTGCATTTTGTGGTCTTTGGTCGGCGCTGCTCGTTTGCGTTTGCCTTTCGATTTGGCTATTTGGCATAATTTGCATGCCCCACGCTGCCGTAGCCGAGTTCTGACCGCGCGCGCGCCTCTCTTCCAACTGTTTCACGGTTCTGCTCCGTTCTGGTTCCTTTGCTGGCCGATTTTCCGCATTCCGCGTCTTCTTGGCCCTGTTTTTCGCTATTCCTTCCTCAGATTTTCTCCATTCTGGCCCACGCACACGGCCAGGCGTTGGGCACACTGGCGGCTTGGGGTCACACTGCAACGGCCATGTACCGTTAGTTCTGACAAAATGGCTGCCCCGAGTAAAAAGCGGGCAGTTTGAATGTGTTTCGAAATAATTCTTCTACA
>JAJJHT010005266.1:1189421-1222044 GCA_021223865.1 Drosophila pandora | reverse complement strand
TTATTTAAACTTAAACATAAAATAAAAATGAAAACTCAAAATATGTTTTAAACTTAATTTTTATTTGTATGTAAAAAAGTTATATAACTTCTAAGTCTTACAAGATTACATAAAAAAATAATCTGTAAAAACATAATATTTAAATAGATATAATATTTTCCCATTAAAATTAAAGCTAAAAATCAAAACAGGCATTTTCATAATTCTTTTTAACTAAATTTTTATTTGTGTGTAAAAAAGTAAATATTAGAAAAGTAAATATTAATAGAAATCGCTAAGCACCCGGATGCAGATGAACCGACTGCCACAACTGCAACCCGTGAAATAAATGTACAAATTAAACAGATTATCAAAAAATTCAAATATTATATAGATATCCTAACGTCTTAAACAAAATGTACAAGTTTATGGTAAAAAAAAGGTTTATTGGGCGAACCGGGGGAGATTCAAATGATCCAGAAAACTATAAATTGCAATTGAAAAACAAGAAATTTCTATATATAATTTTGAATTTACACAATATGTTATTTTTACCAAGAACTGATTCACTAAATAATCGAAATTACATCTAGGTGGTTGTTATGGACAGCGCTTTATTCAAAAACTAGTTACTCTGTTACATAAGATATAGATTTCCTTTCGTTTTTAGCATTTGTTCACATAAATCATTTTGTTGCAGCATCGCTATTTAGAATCTTGTGATGCCGAGGCCCTTTTGTGTGTCTCTACGTGCCCTGATTTGTACAAAAAGTGTGCAGAATTTGTAAAAATAAATATATATATATGTATATATATATATCCTGGCGTAGATCCAGGCTCTGATCCTTGGGTGTTCTCTCTTTTTTTAAAATGTTATGTAATACAATAGCGTAGTCTTAGATTTTGAAAATGTGTGTTGCCGAAAACAACGATCTCCGGAGGAAGAGTATTGTTCGATCTCATTGCGCCTGCCTGGAAAGATTATGATTACGTTTCTAAACTAAACGAAAATAAATAAGGATGCCTGGACCAATCGTGCCTGGAGTTAAGGTAGCGGGAGGGGAATCGATGCGCAGGCCCTACACGTATATATATATATGTTTACAGCCAGAGTTCGCCGTCGCAGATCTCCAGGACCATTTTCTTGCGGAAATAGTCCATGTGCTCCTGGGAGAAGGTGAGCGGCTGGTCGCGCGATATATACTCGGCGAACATGCAGCTGAAGACGCCGCAATCGCTGCCGTTGGTCTGCTGGGGCACATCGGGCATACTCTCGATGCGGAAGCTGCTGGTGTCGAACGGCTGCTTGCGCTTGTCCAGCGACTCCGACTGCAGATAGTTCTCGAGGGCGTCCAGCACCGGCTGATTGGGCTTGCCCATGGAGTCGTAGTAGCGAATGGTGCGATCCCGCATATGAATGATGGCCATGCACCAGTGGACGCCGTTGCAGTGCACCGGCACCGGTATGATATCCTTGGAGAATAGATCGATCTTGCGGGTCCAGCGCTTCACGCCGGCATGCCCGTTCTGCAGCAGGCGGGGCACAAAGAACGTGTTCATGGCATAGACGCTGGGCAGCTGGCCAGCCCGACGCTCCGACCGATCGGTTATCATGTTCATGTAGAAGTTAATTACCTCGTCGTTCAGCCACTTGCCGCCGAGCAGAGTCCGGATGTCGCTGCGATGGATGTTCATGTTGAATTTCGATACTAGAACCTGGATCGAGGAAAATCGAGAGATTAGACTGAATCTTAATGTCTGGAGTTCAGTCAGCCTACCTGTTGAGGGGCACCCTGGAGCAGATCACTGTATTTGTCGAGATGATCCTCAGTCAAGGGCAGCAGGGCAGATTCTTTACTCTCCTCAGACGCATTCATTGATCCAATGACAAAGATGGGCTTGTGGAGCAGCCTATACTTGAAGATATTCTCGCGCAATCCCTGTTCGAAGGCGCGGCGTGCATCTCTCGACTTTTCAGCCCTAAAACATAGAATATATTAGGACAAATAAAACTCTATCTACATGATACGGAACAGTAGGTGCAAGGCTTGCTACTGCTAGTTCTGGCAGGAGAACAACTCCAATACTCACTCTTCGAGGGCCAGCTCTCGCTGAACTTCGATCTCCTTGCGCGTGCGCAGCGTCTTGGCGCGGAACTGGGTGGTGTAGCTGTCCTGGAAGAACAGGCAGTTGTTGAAGCGCGTCACCAGCGAGTTGTTCAGCGAGGCGTCCAGTTCGCCAGTCGGCTGTCTACCCGACACGACTCCGTCGTCCGGCTCCACCGCATCGCTGATATCCTCATCCTGGCTGCTGTCGTCGATTCCAGTGATGACCACCGACTGGCCGTCCGAAATGGTGGAGGTGTCGCTGTTCGAAATGGTTGAGGCATGGCTGGGGGCGCTATCGACCGTCTTGAAGTGCTTCCTGGGCGGCAGCTCCCTTCCCGGAGGCACTACGGTTTTCTTTGCCTCATTGATGACCTCATTGGCTCGGGCCAGGAGATCGGCGTAGGTGGAGCGTTCCGATGTCTGCGGATGCGAGCTCTGGGGATGCTTGGCGTTGCCGCTCAGGATGGCGCTCCAGGTTGGACCGGATTTCGGCGGAGTGCTGGGCCGAACGGCCGACTTGTCGTAGCACAGGGTGCGGATCAGGCTAAGGTATTGTTCGCGCTCCGAGCGCTGCTCCTCCTGGGTAATGACCGAGTCCTCGCCATGGCCGTTGATGCGCGAGTCGCTGAAGCCGTTCTGGCCCAGACGCACGGCGTCGGAGTAGAGCATCTGCGGACGGATTGCCGCCGAGCCGGTTGTCAGGGATGAGGCCGCCGCGGCCTGTGGCGGCGGGCGTGAGGAGGAACTAGATGCCGTGAGTGCTGCGGCCGTGTTGTTGGCGTTGGTGGCACTGCTGCTGCCGAAGCGCGGAAGATGCTGCAGTTCGTCGTCATCCTCGTCGGACAAATTCACGGGACTGTGGCCCTGGAAGCGCACTCGATACTGAACGATCTGCGGCGTATCGAAGATCGACATCCGCTTGGCGGTCTGTCGCTGGGCCATCGCCTCGCGTTCGCGCTCTGACATTAACCTGGTGGTCGGTGGGTAGTCGTCAGCCGGCTCATTCGCAATGAAGCGCGGAAACGAGTTGTCCACTTTGCGGTACTTGATTAAACGCGGATCGTTGTCCTGGTATCTAAACCGACAATAAACAAAGTAACATTAAACACAAACCAAATCAGAATGAAATGTGTCAGAAAACCCACCTGCGCTTCCTTGACGAGTTGCTCAGCAAGTCCTGGTGATTCTCCTCTCTCGGTTCACCGCCTTTACAACGGCCCGGTTCGTCCGGGCTAGAGCCAGGCACTGGCTCCTTCGGCTTCTGCCAGCCGGTTAAGATTTGACGAAGTCGGCTCAGTAATTCCAATCCCATCGGATCGTTTAGCTCGTCCTGCAGCACCTGTTTCTGCTCCTGCAACTGCTTCCTTGCGCTCTTCGCGCCGAGATCGACCAGCTCGAATGCCGCCTTCAGGCCCAGATAGACTTCAATGATCAGGTTCTGCAGCGGCGGATTTCTCTCGTTGGTGCGCTCCACCAGATAGAACCAAACATCGGCCAACTTCTTGCGCAGGAAGAGGGCCTCCGACAGCAGCGGTAGTGAGTCAGCGGAGTCTGGCACGGCCACCAATTGCTCGGTGATGACCCGGAGGAGCTTGAGCGTGCGCTTGACACAGTCTGTGAGCCGTTCCAGCTGCGTGGGACTCAGCTCCGGTATCGTACTCGGCACGAACTTCAACTGCGACACGTTGTACTCGACATCAATGGCCTTCTTGGCGAAGCCCAGGTATATCTCTAGCCTCTTGGCTGCAATCTGGCTCTGGGTGTCGTCTGTTTCCGGTTCGGTCTGCGATGCCGTCGGTGTGGGGGGAGCGATCTCGATGGGACTAGCCTGCTCCTCGCCTGAGAACTGCTCAATTGGGGATTGCTCGACCGGGTATTGCTCGGCTGGGTACTCTTGGGTTGACTCTTCGTCCGGGTAAGAAGTATAGGCTGGGTAGGCAGCGTCAAACTGCGCTACTGTTTGGCCAAAGTAATAGCTGGGTTGTTGTTCAGATCCTGGACGATCCTGTACAGGCTCATAATAGAATTCTTGTTCTGGCTGCACCACTTGGTTGGGAAACGGATACAGCTGCGACTGCTGATGCTGCTGCTGATGCTGCTGCTGCTCTAGATATTGGAGCACTTGCTGGGGCGGAATCAGTGGCTCCTGTTGCTCGTCCTCGTCAATGATGTAGTAAAAATCCTGGCCGGAGACGGGCGCTGCCGGACCTAGCTCTGCGTCCAGCTCGGGTGCTGACGGTTCGGCTATAGGATGCGAGTCGGGACTCGGGTAAGGTGGCGGAACATGACCCGATCCACTGGCGGCGCCATTGAGTTCTATGAGCCCGTGAAAACCATCGGGAGGAGTTTGCGACATGCGTGTTGGATTCTCGTATTTCGCGAAATACTCTGCAATGCCAAGTATGATCAAGTTATACATAGATGCTACCTCAAACATGAACATGCACAAAAAAATCGTCGCGAAAAGCCGGCCCAGAAAACTGCCAGGCTTCCCGCTTTTCTCGGCGGCCCGCAAAAATGTCGCCCGGAATTTAAAATGCCTGCAGGGGGCTTCTTAAAATAAGCACTTACCGTTCTTTGATGCTAATGCAGGTTCTGGTTTGGCGATTTGCTTTCACTGGCACTAACAGATTAAGAACATTAAGTAAAATGACCAAATTTTCATTTCTTCTTTTTTCTTTTTGGCGTGCTATGCTCCCAGTGTTACCGTTCGCTGGTTGCGCTAAAAAGGACACCGGCGCTGCCACTGCTTGGAGTGGTTGGCATTTTGCCATTTATTTTTTCATTATTTTATTAACTATCTTATAAAGGTTAATAAAAACTCTAAATAATGCAAAAGAACTAACCTTTTATTTATTTTATTTAATATTTGGGCGGATAACTTATTTCATACAACCTTGTGTGAATTGCAAATTTTATAGAAAACTCTGGGCCACAGGTGGCGCCACTAGTTTTATTTGTACATATTTAATAATATTTTACAAATATTTATAGTTATTCATTAAATTACCAGTCTTATTTAATTTATTTAAAAGGCTCATTATCGTTTTTTTCTCAAAAATCACATACATATTCAATATAAAAGATCTATAGGAAACTATTACCCATAGATGGCGCCAATAGTTCCATTCCCACTATTTCTTTAATTTTGATTTATTTTAAAAGCCTTTTATTTAAAAAATCTAACAAATTGCTTGAAAACTAAAAAAATGTGTGTTTTTCATTATGCAGCAAGAGTTTTATTGATTGTATGAATAAAAAAAGGTAGAAACCTTCACTTTTTATGGGTTCGAGAATAAATAAAAAGTTTTTGTGGAAACTGTGCCCGATAGATGGCGCCACCAGTTCCATTTTTAAAAAAGAAAAAATATAAAAAAAATAGATTTTTTCTAGAAAATAAATTAATTAAAATTCCTTTAGAATAAATCAAATTGATTGAAAAAGTTTTTGACACCTATAGTTTATGTTTTATTTATTAATATCACTGCACAAAAATACATACACACATCAACTAGAACAGCAACAGCAACAGCAACAACAGCAATCTTGAAATCGTCCTTGAAGGATCCTTAGTCCTTGCCCTGGCAGCAGAAGAAGAGAAAGTTCCAGAGCAGCATGCTCAGTCCATAGATGCCGCCGGCCAGGCCCACAGTGGCCTGAAAGGAGTACCTCACCACCACCCAGTGGGCCATGGCGCCCCACAGGAGCACCAGGAGTCCGTTGGTGAAGTGGACTGGACGCCGGATGGCGGTCCAGTTGGCCCTGGTCATGCCCATTTGGAAGACGAGCTCCTGGAGGAAGGCGGTCACCACTTGGCCGAAGCCCAACAGAACGGCCGAGACACTGAGCAGCAACTTGG
This sequence comes from Drosophila pandora, assembly GCA_021223865.1. Taxonomy (NCBI): domain Eukaryota; kingdom Metazoa; phylum Arthropoda; class Insecta; order Diptera; family Drosophilidae; genus Drosophila; species Drosophila pandora. Next base: position 1,216,098 of record JAJJHT010005266.1, on the reverse strand, counting down.
AGGTGCTGAAGCTGATGACTGTGAAGAGGAGAGATGTTCTCTATAGAAGATGTTCTCCACCCTTAAGTCCTACTCACAAATCAGAGCCAGACACTTGCATATGCTGCCCAAGGTGTGCCACTGGAGCTTCCGCTTGTAGAGACTCGTTCCGAAGCGCGGGGTCATCAGGGAGAAGCACATCCAGGGGAAGGCCAGGAGCGAGAACAGGAAGGGTATCTCGGCATTTTTCAGGGCATGATGGCTAACCGCCAATCCCGGCAAGACGGTCAGACACATCACATAGCTGAAGATGTCCGCCGAGAGGAGCAGGGTGGTGGCATACAACTGGGGCACCAGCAGGGCCTGTTGCAGCGGCATGGCGATCTTGTCCAGCAGATTCCACCAGAGGTGAGAGGTCACGGCCCGGGACATGCGTCGAAAGCGTCGCTTTGGGAGACAGCAAGCGAAAGATTATATAATTCCATAACCAGATGAACTCATTTCCTTACCAGATTCACATAATCCGGAGGCAATGGCGAGGAGTTCCCGGTTCCTGTCCCAGTTCCAGTGACGAATCCTGCCGCTGGAGAACTAAGTGGAGGCAGAGGATATAGCCTGCCATTGGATAGGGACTTGTGGGATGTCTGGGAGGCGGACATGGCGTAGTTATCGATGGTGGCATTGCTGGATCGCATCATGGAAATGGTCTCATCCTCCTCCGGGATGATCTCCATGATCTCCACCCCGTTGGGATTCACGTAGGTGACGTAGGCCTCGTCGGTGGCCAGGAGGTAGGTGCTGTGTGTGTCCACAACGGCGGCAGCCACTGCCGCCCCTGGAGGCGATGTCGTGGCGGTGGTCATCTCCGTGCCCGGATTCCGCCAGGAGTGAGTCTCCAGACCGTCCAACTGATCCGCCAGAGCGGCTCTCAAGGGCAGAGCGGCGAAACCTGTCTCCGCCTTGATCACCGATATCCTTTTCGTGGTGAAGGCGTCCTCCCGGTGCTTGGTGATGATCAGACTCAACGGTATCAGGTTCACCAGCAGGGCGGACATCAGCACTATGGACTGGGCTGTTCCGTACAGAGTTCTCAGGCTGGTGAACACGAACGAGAGGAAGAGCTGGCAGAAGGCCTCGCCGCACAGGTGTATTGTCTTCCGGACGTATTTGTCCTCCCGCGGACGTACTGCCTCCAGGATCACATGGGTTTTCCACAGAAAGAGACTGGAACCGATGCCTGGAGAGAAATAGTTAGCTCTTAGGACCTGTATGGACTTAAATGGGGTTCGAGATCGTACCTGCAAAGAATCCATAGAATACTATAGCCACCACCTGGGTGGTGGTGGTCACCACAATCCAGGCGGAGGAGAACAGAATCCCGCTGGCCATCAACGAGACACAGGCGATCAAGGTGGCCAGGAGGAAGACCCTCCGGTACTGGGTAGTCTCCCTGGATCGGCCGCTATACTCTGTGTCCAGGTGCTCCATGATCGAGCGACACAGCTCCCCAGTGGCCTGGTAGACGATGGCGGGCCATATTCTGAGAACCAAGTCCTTGTCCGACTCCACAACATTGCCGTACAAGTAGGCCGGAGTGGCCAGGAAGGCCTGGACAAAAAGTGACATATAATATATAGTATTCTATATAGATCGAAGATATTTACGTGAATGGCGAAGCCGCAGAGCATGTACTTTTGTTGGATGTGCTTCTTGACCACCCGGCGTCTCTGGATTCCGGCAGTGGCACGGGCAGTGGGTCTTCTAACTGTCGGGGGAGTCACTGATGCACCACCACCACCACCACTCACTCCTCCACCACCCACTCCTCCACCTGTGGCTGCCATGGCTGCCTGGTTAGTCTGCTGATTGACTTTTTCTCAAATTTTAATGGATATATCTTGATATTTTCCGTCCGTTTTTTTGGTGTTATGTCTAGCCTTTGGCATTCATCATCGCCAAAAGACAAAAGCAAAAAGCCAAAGCCAAACCCAAAAGCGACACAACAACACACGACGGCGGGGGATACTGATAAAAATCAGGCTCTTATCAAACAGATATAGTAGATATAGCAGATACCCACTAGACATCCACCAGATACAGTCCACCCTACAGCCCACGGGTGTACTGTAGCTCGTTCTCTATGGCAGAGTATCTGTGAGATAGCCAAGCCAAGCGGCGAGATATCCGACAGATTAACGTCAGATACATATGTAAAGCAGAGTTTGTCTTTGCTTTTTGGCTTTGTTTTAGGTGCTCGGTGGTTGCTTTCTGCTTTTCGTTGTGTCTTTGCCTGGAAATGTGGATTAAAGAGTCATAAACACCCAAAAAATATTGCCAAAAAAAAAACTAGAGACCATCATAACTAAGGAATTTTTTATAATAAAATAATTCGAGAGGCTACTAAAGTTAGAATCTTATTTTCTCCAGTTGCTGGACAAAAAATGGGCAGATTTTTCGGAGGAACTTTATGGAGGAACCAGAACATGATCTTTTATGATATATAATGAGTCATTTTTATTTAAAAATATGTTTTCTTTAGAGGTTTTTTAATAAAGAATATGTTATAGTACAGTATATATTAGATATGGTAGTTTTAAGATTGAAGTATCTTATATTGTCAGTTCCAGGTAGGTTTCTGATAGGTACTACAGGATATAGTTACAGGATATAGTTGATATAGAAACTATAGATCAAAACTAGTTTGCTTAGAAGCTGGGACTTTTAGGGACCTGCCTCTGAATAGACCTTTCGATGTAATGCCCTGATGCCTTATTTTATTTTATTTTTAAAAAATAACTCTTATTTGGAACCCCGGATTCGGCAAGTCACGTTGTCCGATGCGTCACTTATTTTTGTTTTTGTCAAAGATTGAAATAAAAAAGTACAAGACGAGGAGCATATTGGCCAAGTAAACATTTAAACTGGAACTCCTAGCTTCCCTTTGGCCGGGGAATGTGGATTTATCTGGTCGTGGAGATGGACTTTATCTTTACACACTTCCGTTTCAGATCCGCGGGAGTCCGAGGGTGCTACTGATGGCCTTTCCTCCTTTATGGGTTTACAACTGTATTTTGAAACCGCCTAGAAAGACGTCAGAAGGCGACGAGGGGGACACCCACACACACTCCAACCAAGTCCGATAAGAGATCGGGCTATATAACCGCGGGTGGTGCGGATAGTCAGCTCATACAACGATCGACCCAGACGACGTTAGCCACTGGCTAGACGATGACGAGAAACCACAACACAACCGACAACATCCCAGAAGGAAGCATTACAACCTTTACAGTTCGCAGAATGACTGGATCCAGAATCTCCAAGTTCACCGCCATCCTGGTGCTGTGCGCTGCTTTGGTAAGTGCCTTGAGGATCCCCATTTTGGCCGACATCTGACCCTGGCTAACTTTCAGTTGCTGACCAAGTCCTGCGGCATTCTGGCCCTCAGCGGCGATGGCTCCGGACAGGCTCTGGGGCAGGCGGAACCCCTCCTAGACACCACCACTGTCGCTGGTGCGGAGGGTTCGGGAAGTGGCTGGGGAGAGGACACCACGCTCCAGCCGGAAGAGGAAACAACTGACGGTAGTCTGACCACTCTTCCCGAGGATACTGGCTCCGGAGATCAAGATAATACCACCGAGGGTTCTGGAGATGATGAGACGACCAGTGCCCCTGAGGACAGCTCTTCCGCCGCTCCAGAGAACTCTTCTGCCGCTCCAGAGACCTCTTCTGCCGCTCCAGAGACCTCTTCCGCCGCTCCAGAGACCACTACCTTGGAGGCTGAGACTTCCTCTTCGACCGCAGCTCCTGAGACCTCTTCCCAAGAACCGGAAACCACCACCGCAGCTCCGGAAACTTCTTCCTCTTCAGAGCCGGAAACCACCACTTCAGAACCAGAAACCTCCAGTGAGGTGGCCCCCACCGTGGCACCAACCCCAGCCCCCTTCGTGTGCCAATCGGCCGGACTCTTCCCGGTCAGCGGGGACTGCAGGAGCTATCACAACTGCCTGTACAATCCGCTGCTCCGCCGGTTCCTGGACATCGAGGTCACCTGCCCGCCACAGACCGCCTTTTCATCCACCCTGAAGCGTTGTGTCCGCGACATAGCCGAGTGCCAGGACGACGTCTTCCAGTGCCCGTCCGTGGGACGGTTTGCAGGACACGACGACACGTACTACTACTTCTGCGCGGCCAGCTTGCAGGGAGGACTCCACAAGTTCGTGGTTAGGTGCTCGTCCGGACAGAAGTTCGAGGTGGCTATTGGAGGATGCTGGCGCTACGACTGGACCCAGATAGTGCCCGGCCAGGAGGCCACGGAGATCAGCGACCTGACGGCCATCAAGCGGGAACTGAAGCAGTACAAGGCCGAGGAGAAGCTCCGCCAGAAGGCCCAGAAGCAGCAGGAGAAGCTGGCCAAGAAGCAGCAGAAGCTGGAGGCGAAGGCCGCCCAGAAGGCCGCCAAGGAGCAGGCCAAGCAGCAGGCCAAGGCCGAGAAGGACAAGGCCAAGGGCGAGTCCATCGAGAGTCCCGAGTCCGAGGAGTAAAGTCCGTAAACTCTTTGTTGGTCGCAGCGCTAGTCTAGTAACTTATCCTATTTTTTTTGTTAACTTGTAATCCTTTTTTTTCTGCTTGTGGTATAAATAAATATAAAAATCAATAAATTAACTAGGAATTTATTAAACTAACTAACAAGAAAGAACAAGGTGTAGGGTAGTCTGTAGTCTGTAGATGTCGGTGTAGGTGTAGGTGTAGGTGTAGGTGTTAGGTGTTAGGTGTTAGGTGTTAGGTGTTAGGTGTCATGCTCCTCCTGTACGCTCCCTCTCTGAAGATGGACGCTGGAATACTTCTCGGGAAAGTATCTCATGTAGTAGTCCTGTGTAACGTATTCAACTGTGAGGATGCGACGGTCGTACCACCATCCGTGTAGGTGTGAGCGAAGTATTCCAGCGTCCATCTCACTGGAGCAACGCATAAAGACCTCCCCAGTCGTCCAGTCGATCTGCAGGTCAAAGATTAGCATCGGTTCTCCAATCTTCGAGTGAATCAATCCGGCCAGATAGCCCTTGGTGTTCACAGTCCGGCGTTCGGTGCCACTCAGGAGATTCAATACTTTCAGGCAATTGGAGATCGCTGGCTCCGAAGGCATTGGGTGGAAGACGGGTCTCTGCCAGATGGTCTTCAATACGTTAGTGTTCCATGATATGGTGTGGACGTAGTGCCGGTTCTGTTCATAAACCCGTAGGATCACCCGTTTGTCCCTTTCCAGCATGTCCAGAGTGTGGATCACCACACTGTCATGCAACTGTGTCGGCATGGAGGGTATCAGTTTTTCTATAAGAAGTCCTACGTCCAGCTCTGGGCACTTTTCTTCCGTCACGATCTCATTGAATATATCCGTGGCCAGTTGCCCGGCAGTGTCCTGGATGAGGGTCTTCTGCTTGCCATGGATCTCGCAGGCAATGGAAACAAAATACCAGCAGATGATGACCACCGCTATTAGGCCCATCGCGACGAAGAATCTCTTCAATTGGATTCGGAGCATGCACGACAAGGGCAGCACTGGATTGTCGAGGCCGAAGTGGACTCCCAGCTTCAGGTCGTCGAGCATCCGGATATTCCAATGGCCGTTCATCCGCATCAGATACTTGGCGTCCAGGAAAGATGTCTTAAAGTTCTCGTTGTTCCTGTACCTGGAAATATACTCATAGTCGTTGGCTACCAGCAGGTTGGTCGTTCCGCCACTGCAGTAGTAGTTTATGGCCTGGTCCTGCAGTATCTCGAATATGTCCTTGGCGATGTCCTCCGCATCCTCAATGGACTCTGGGTGGATGCAATTGCCCCGCAACGGAGTATTGCAGAGGACATACTTGGTGGGAAGTCTCCCAACAAGGTTGACCCTTGTATCGCAGATCAGAGCAACATAAGCTCCGACTATCAGGGCCATGAAGGCGAAAAAAGTAAAGACAATCCACTGGGATTTGTCCATGTTCCTGATGTAGTTCACGACAGTTTCCGGGATAGATATTTGCTCCTCTTCAGGGTCGTAGTCAGTTAGCTCCGCATCGGGAAATGAGTCGCGGACACAGCTCTCCAGGGAATAGTTCGGATCTTTGGCCTTTTGAATCTGCGTTATGATCCTTCTCTTCTGCTGGAAGTGCCAGGCCCGCATCAGTTTAAAGATCATGGCGTTCCTCGAGTCGTCCACTATCGAAAAGTCTGAGATTCCATTCTGGATCAGCAATCGGTACAGTTCAGTGTCCGTCAGATTGACAAGCTCCTCAGTCTGTAAGTAGAGAACATAGTTATCTTTCGGTTAGCGGTTTAGATTAGGCGGAAAAGCCACAAAAAACAGGTGTGAAATAGTTTCAACGAAAAAGAGGTTAGTCGTAGGTCTAGATAATGCTTTTATTTCTGCTGCGACACTTTAAATTAGTACCTAGAACTATTTATCTTTGCGAGACTGCATTACATTTAAATATTTATTATAATTGCTATGATAACAGTTTTTGTTTTGAGATTAAAGTCTAAAGAAGCACTGACACTAGCTCCTTGGGAATGGCTCACAGAAAGTTATCTACTTGGTGACCCCGATACCCTCCTACACTTTTGTCTAAACAGTGTTTCCTTCTGATTCCGATAGATGGCGTTGGCAACATCATCGAACGGAGTGGTGACCCCGACACCACCGACGTTCAGGTGACCGTAACCTCTATCGATCTGCTAGTTGAACGATTAGTCACATTCGCTGACCACTTCTCTTGTTTTTCGATAGTGGCCAAGACCACTTCACGCACTGGCTGTTTATTGGCATTCTGTCTTTATCAGCTAATCGCACGCAATCGGGAAGATTGGTTTTTTTCGGGGTCTGGTCTGATCCGTCCCAGTGACTATAAAAGAGCCGTTCCGATTGTCCGACCAGTTACTCCGTCGAACCAAGAACCGAATATAACGAAATCGAGACCGAGACCGAGAAAAGGAGAAATCATGTTTAAATCGGGCCCAAAAGCATTCGCCCTGATCCTTGTGCTGGCCATTCTGGCTCCGGTGATTCAGGCCAATACCGTTTACGTCCGTGTCGAGGGAATTGTTCCGGTCGAGGATGGCAATATCGAGAATCCGACTATTCCGCCCCGGAACGAGGATGAGAGCACCGTGGCTCCGGTGGTGACGACCGCGGCTCCCGGCACTGTACCGCCCGTGAGCACAGCGACTCCGGGAACTACTCCGGAGCCAGGTACTACGGCTGCTCCTGCTTCTACGGCTGAGCCTGGTACTCCTGCTCCTGCTTCTACGGCTGAACCTGGAACTCCTGCTCCTGCTTCTACTGCCGAGCCTGGTACTCCTGCTCCCGCTTCTACGGCTGAGCCTGGAACTGCCGCTCCTGGAAGTACTGCCGAGCCTGGAACTACCGATGCTTCTGAAAGTACTGCCGAGCCAGCAACCACTGCTGCCCCTGGAACCCCCGCACCTGGAACTACCGCTGAGCCCGGAACCCCCGCCACCGGAAGCACCGCTGAACCCACAAAGGAGCCAGTCACAACTGAAGAGCCCTCGAAGGGAACCACCGAAAGTGGCGCCACCACCGACGACGACGACGACGACTTCCGGTGCCCCACCACCGGATTCTTCCCGGAGGACAACAACTGCTCCATGTTCGTCCTGTGCACCTATTACCCGGAGGACACCTTGTCCGGTTTCCGCTTCAAGTGTCCCCAGGAGATGCAGTTTGATCCGTTCAATGAGTACTGCTCCATCGCCTACGATTGTAATGGAAGCAATGACTCCACGCCGGCAAGCGACACCACCGAAGCCACTACTGAGGCGGACGAATCTACGGATACTACCAAGGAACCGGAAACTTCCCAGGCCCCGGAAACTTCCCAGGCCCCGGTAACTACTGAGAAGCCTGAGGAGGATACCTCCGAGAAGCCCCAGGGTACCACCAAGGCTGCGGACACCACCGAGAAGCCCGAGGACTCCACCACCAAAGCCCCCGAGTCCGGTGCTTAATAATTTCTTAAAAAAATAGAAAATCTATTTAAAATCATAAAAAAATCCCCAAAAAAATGATGCCCACAACCTGTACCTACTATCTTTTTTTTTAGTTATTTTTTTTTTGAGTGAATAAATATCTAGTTTAATTATTATTAATTTATTGAAAATCGTATCTGGCATCTGATGGGTTGTCGAGTGGTTGGCCTATGACGGCAATTTTCGATTCAATTTCAAATTGAAGTTCAGTTTCGATAAGAACCCTGGCGTCTAATCGCGCAAAACGCCCATTGGAATGTAAAACAAATAAAATTGAAAACAAATATATTTCTGGGGAAATTTTTCGTTTTTTTATTATCTAATCATTGGGGCTAATTTTTGCTAATATTTCATTCAGATTTTCTCTATTGGGCTTTCAGGAAATAATTATGTTTTCGGTTTACGATTCTGAGATTTAATCTCAGAAGGCAATTAGAAGTCCTCTTTGAAGAGTTCCTGGAACTGAACTGCAATCTAATCGAAAGTATTGCTTTTCTGAGATTGATGGTGACCTGTATGGGGAATACATTCCCAGTCACCAAAGGGTTAATCATTTGTTTGGCTTTTCTTTTTTAAACAACAACAAAATCTCATTAACACCCTAATGAGTAGACAGAACTATCTTTTAGTTCTTGGAGTTCTATCTTATCTTTTTCCAATTTTTTATAAATAATTATTAAATATTTTGCACTTTTTATGAAGTTAACAGATTTGATAATAAAAGGACTAAAATATAAATTAATTTTTTATGCATTTTTTTGCCTAAAATATATTTATTTTAACCCATTAAAAAAATAATATTCAATCACGTGTTGGCTGGACATGCGATAATGAATGAATGAAACCACCGAGTTATCTGCACCACTTGCTTGGTGGTTCCGTGTCGCTTGGTGGCTAAATTGGTCAGTTTATGTGCCCAGTGGTCGATGGTTAATGAAACCCAATAAACTTCCGCATCGCAAACCAAGGGAATCTGCCTCGAATTTGAAAATAAATGTGCAAAGGTTTTTAGGTTTCATGCAAATCCCAGACTGCCAACTGCCGTTTGCAGACTGCCGGCCACAACCCAATGAATTCTCAAATGAGAGAAAGTCTCTCACCGGGTTGCATAAAAAAATATACTATATATATTACGCTATATATACGTATATACTTATTATGTGTAAAAAATACGGCGTAGTCGGAGATTCAACGACACCGCTTGGTTGGGGAATTGCGCATGCGCGTAGCTCGTTAAAGTGCCTTTGTCTTTCGTACCCTGGCAGGGGGTAGTGTCATTTTGGTCAAAAGTGCCCAACGAAGTCTGTTATTTGAGGGCTATGCTGGAGACACATCAATACCATCCTGTCCAGGCCAGGAAGACAACAATCTTCCTTTTAATTTGAAAAATTGGGCGGGCTTTGGTTGGTTTTTCGAGCGAACTTTTTAGATTCTGCCAATAGAAGCTTAGAATATTTATAAGATAGGTCTTATACTGATAGATATATTATACTCACATATTCCTATCCTATATCCCCAATCTATATCTTAAAAGAGAAGCTATCATCTAACTTCCAAGAGTATCTAAGCTTCGGCTCTGTCCAGCTCTTTTTGTTTTTATTTTTTATGTTTCATTTCAGTCTGCGGAGGCGACAATTAAAGCTGGCCAATATCTTTCTGGCCACTTCCAGTCCAGGCAGTCCAGGCACGTCGCTGGCCACCCCCTCGGCTAATCCCATGCCCCAGACCCACGCCCCTCCTCGCAGATCTGGGCTACGTGCCTAGTGCCGTTTTGGCCGTAAACGGTCATTGACAAAATGCGAAATTGCAGTCTAAACTGTACACTGGGAGAAAAAGAGTTCAAAGGATTTTAAGATTGAATATGATATATAAAAGTCAAGTAGTAGAACTTTGTATTAGAGTCAGTAGTATCACAGAATTTGTATTAGAGTCAGTAGTAGTAGTAGAAAAGTCTACAAAAGTTGATATTTGATTTAAAATTTATTTAATATTTTTTAAGAGTGAATAATTAATTTATATTTAGATAAAATAATGGTAGTTATTAGATATTTGTATCAAAAGTCAAGTAGTAGAACTTTGTATTAGAGTTAGTAGTATCAGAGAATTTGTATTAGAGTCAGTAGTAGTAGCAGAAAAGTCTACAGTAGCAGAAATTCAATTTAAATTGAATTTAATATGTTCTGAGGTTGAAAAATGCATTTTCTTTTAAAGAAATCCCCATAATACCCCCTTAAATATTAATTTTAAATATTAAAGCCTTAATTTGTCGATATCCCAGCCTCAGTATCGCGGTTTGCGTTTCCCAATTCACACTTTTCCCATCAACTGTTTGACGAACTCATCGTCATGCCCCCTTAAATATTGACCGGCCCGGTGTGTGTTTGTTATTTCTTTTTTTTTTGCAGTGCAGATGTCAGCAGGCAGTGCTAACGGGGTCAGAGACTTGGCCATTTGGCCATTTGGCCATCCTGCATCTGGAATTCCGAACAGTGGGCCGTCTTTATGTTGGCCGGAGAGACTTTCTTTTGGACAGACCGGAGGAGGAAAACAATCGACGAGCCGCAAAAGGCAAACATTTGCGTGCGAAAGTATCTTATTTTATTATTTTTTTTTTCAAAAGTATTTCTGGGTGGAGACACCTCTACCTTTATTTTTTGGGGGGGGGGAAAAGAGATAAATGGCCAGATACAATTGTATCTGTATCTCACAGTCGTACTTGTTATGTCATTTGCACATTTACACGTTGTCTTCTGGGCTTTGTGCTTTTGGCTTTTTTTTTATTATTATTTTGTTTTTTTTTTTTATCTCGTTTGAGCCAAGATCAACATTTAAATGTTGTACAATTATGCCAGAGCTGTGATGTGATGTGATGTGATGGCTTGGAAATGCCTCACAAAATGCCTCAAAATGCGGCCCATTAAGATTATGTATAGCAGGAGGCCGTCAGAAAGTCAGTAAGTTAAGTTAAGTAACTTGGTTATTGTAATCATGATTTGGAAATTGAGAAAATTGTCAACTACTCTCTGCACTTTGCAGTCACCATCGATCTGCCAATGTTGCAACACTTGCAACACTTGCAACACTCATAATTGAGGAAATCTTTGGCGCAAATGGCACAATTAAGGGAGAAAATGACAGTTTAGAAAAGTATCTATTAGATAATAAAAATTAAAAATAAATTTAAAATTTATTATTTAACTATTAACACATTAACCCACTTTTAAGGGCCAAGTACACCAGCTTTAATAATTTAAATGTCAAATTATTTTATTTTTTATTTATGAAACTTCAGAGTTAGAGTTTGGAAATAAAACTGTAAAAAGTGAAATATTTAATTGGTTGTGTGGCAAGAAAGGCCGTGCCCCCTAGAGGCCCCACTCCACATAGAAGCTGAAACATAATTTTTTTTTTTTTTTTTTGTATTTTCTAGCTCTGTCACAGATATTTGCAACATTTTGCATGTTGCCTTTGAGCAGATGCCGCTCACGTAGCCGTTTCGAAGCCATGGGGCAGATATCTTGTCACGAAATATAGTAACTCTCCACAGTAACTCTCTCTTTCTCTTTCTCTGGCTCTGGCTCTGTCTCTGGAGGAGGTACTCTCGCCGCAGTTGCCACAAGCAGCGTTTAGTTCGTGGGCGCCTGCGCGCAAGTGCAGTCACAGATTCAGATACTCGCGGTTGCTCAGATACAAAGATACAAAGATACACAGATTCGGTGCGGTTCGAGATACGAGTTTACTGGGTTGCCTCCATAAATACAGCATCCCATCCTCATACCACAAAAAAATTGCAATAAAAGTGAAATCTTTATTAAGTGTGTGTCCAAAAAAAAAATATTAATAAAAATCACAATCAGATTTTTTTGTTTTCATTTTTTCTTCGAGTGGGCGAAAGTGTTTAGATTAAGATACATTTTTTTTGCCAAAATTGCCAAAGGAATTCTTGGGAATTTCAGGTAAAAATCAATCACTAGAGAATCGGAGAAAAGGAGAATCACAGAGAGAGAGAAAGAGGATTAGCGAAGGGTGCTCCTAAGACACCTGAGAATTTTCCTGGGAAAAATGGTAAGTCGGAAAGTGTGAAAAGTCTCTCGGGGGGAGGGGGGAAAATACAAAATAAAAGGCAGAAACCCTGGGCGAGAACTTGAAAACCGAATTACCCAGAATTCTTCACACGGAACCATTAAAATCGGGTTTACGAGCTCCGAAGGGGTCTCCTAGGTCAGGTTTTTTTTTTTTTATTTTTTTGCTTCTTTTTTAGATGATTTTTAATTATTTCTTCTTTTTTTAGCTAGGGAACTAGAGCATTACTAGACGGGGACCCTGGGGATTTTGAGAAATAATAAATTTGAAGGGGATTTTTTTATTATTTTTTATTTTAAATGTGACATTCAATGAGAAAAAATAGAGATATAGAAAGTAGTGTAAAATCTACTAGAATTTTGGGGAAATATTATTCAGGTTATGGTATCTTGGTACAAGTATCTTTTCTTAAAATAGTTTTTAAAAATACAGGGTTTAAAGATGGACAAAAAAAACCCCTTAAAAGCCACTTAACAAATATTTACTTAAGGCCTAAAAATAAAAACAAAAATCAAAAGTCAATTAGCTAATGATCATTGAGATACAGATCCGTCAGATACAGATAGCTGCCAATTGATCGGCGATCGGAGCAAACGGCTCAATTAATCAAATCATCCCGGGGCTGGGATGATTGAAAACGAATTGCCAAATGGATCGTGATGTCGGTGATCCAATAAAAATAAAAAATTATCTATTGATTCCAACAGTGGCGGTCTGGTGGTCTGGTGGTCTGGCGGTCGGGTGGCCTGGAGGCCTTTCCCATGATCTGATACTGGTTGTGGGAGAAGGTCATCGTCTATGGGGGAGAAGGGTGGAGGAGGGGCTATCTATGGTCATCCCATAGATCTGATGGATTTTGGACAATCGGTATCGATATGCCAATCACGGAAGATCGATTTGTAAGCCTTACGCAATGGCCAATGGCCAACAAAAGAAATAAAAGAGCCAGAAAATATTACCAATTGGGTGGCTCAGGTAACACGCGTAACAGGTGCGTTAAGTGCATTTCAATTGTAATTGAAATTTTGTGCTTTTTTTCTCATTTTTATTTTTTTTGGGGGAGAGGGGGGGGCATAAAAGAAACGCGAGATGCATAACGAATATTCCACGTAATTGTAACAGACCCACAGACTACAACTATATATTGTATTTTGTGCAGATACTTTTCGAGTATTGTCTTTAGGCATCCACTAAAAATAATTATATCATAGCAAATGTCAAAAAAAAAAAACAAAAAACCGAAAAACCCCGAAAAGCAATGGCCATTCCCATTGTGTAATTGTTCAATTGCATTTTATGAGGCGGTATGAGGTATTTTTTCGATCTTTTTTCGGCTCTTTCTGCTTTAAAATGTAGTCTGTTTTTTATGGGCCTCTGGGCCTGGGCCTTTTGGGGTGCCTGGAGCTGGAGACCGACTAGCTGACTGCCATACATCATAAAAACCAATAAGCAGCCAGGCATGGATCTGATGATGACCACTGGAGCAGATGGGTGTCTGCCAGGGGGTTTAGCACAGTGCACTGCAAATATTTTTTATACTTTTTTGTTAGAAAGTGGGGTTCAAATATATTTGCTAATATTTTTTTTTAATAAAACATATTTTGAAATTTATATTTTTTTAATTTAATATTCTATTTATAAGAAATTATTTCTTCAAGTGTTAGGATCAGACTAGATTACAGAGATCCCGTTATATCGATTCTAGGGGAGAGTAAAAGTGGGTGCTCTCTCCATTTCTCTCAGAGAGCAGGTAATATGCAGGTATGCAGGTGTTAGACAAGGACACAGCTTGTGACAAAAACAAGCAGGAAGAAGCAGGATTTAACATAGGTTCAGACTAGACCACAGAGATCCCGTTATATCGATTCTAGGAGAGAGTAAAAGTGGGTGAGAGTGGGTGCTCTCTCCATTTCTCTCAGAGAGAAAAACAAGCAGGATTAACCCTTTAAAGGCTACCTTATTTTTCCAATTAATATTAAGAAACTTCTATTATTTGTTTTTGCAAGTGCACTTAAGGGGTTAAGGTGTCAATGACTGGCTAATGCGCTTCCCGTCAGATGCACACACGCACACCGTTGCATAATCGCCTTTGATGATGGCACTTTAATTTACCAAAGCCGGCTGTCAACGCGTTAAGAAATGGGGGGGCGGGGGGAGAAAGAAATGGCATGAAAGAAAGAAGGGGTGAAGAAAATCGGCGAAGCGCAAAAAGGCGCAAAAAGGGGGTGGCCCCAGTGTTGATGCGATAATTCCTTTAATTGCAATTGCAGCTAACAGTGCAGGTGCTAAGTGCTGCAATTAGAAACGTCTGGCAACGCCACAAACGCCACATAAATCTATAAATTATTCATAAAAAGAAATCCATGATTTGTTAACAATTTCCTCCATCCTACTATCACTTTCACCCACATTTTTAGCCAACTCATTGGTTTCCGTTGGGGTTCTTGGGAAAAAAACAAACACTCCCAAAATCACAATAGAAATAAATCAAAAATTAACATTTCCCGAAATTCAATTTCCGATTGGACGACAGAGATTATGATATTACGCATACGCAGTGTGTTACATACATTGGCAAGCGGCCAATTAAGAGCAAATATCTGGCAATTAACGAGCCGAAGCCAAATCATAATTAAAATATTATCTCATAGTTAGTTTTAAATAATCAGCCACAATTTCACTTTATTTTTAATGACCCACGTTGGCTTATTTATGTGACAGCTCTGCCTCTGAAATCTTATAATTCAGGTTTCTGGACCATTTTTGGGTTTAGTTTTTCCCGCCGAAGAAGAAGAAGAAACCCCCATTTGCAGAACTTGCATAACAGTGAGAAGAAGAAGAAAAAAAACTGCATTTTGAAGTCAGACCCCCCTACCCTCTAATTTTTAGGGCACTCTCCGGCTGACCAACGTAACTTAATTGGCGTCACTTAGGCCGGCGAACAATTTTAATTACCAGTGACCAGAGAGGGTGTGGGGAGGGGGCGATGGCCAGGGCACAGGTGGGCCGTGGGCCGTCTACCGAAGGTGCTCGACTTTTTATTGCCAACACTAGAGGGGGGGGGGGCTACACAGTAGAAAAGAAAATGCAGAAAAACACACAAAAGAAAAGGCTTTGGAAAAAAATAAATAAAATGAACTTCAAAAGTCCAAAAGACAACAATGAGAGCAACAACAACCACTTTTACTTTTGTTTTCATTGAAGCCGCCTGGCTTTTTGTTTTTAGCGGCAACTTCTTTCTTATTTTGGACAATTTCAAAGAGCCAAGTTCAGCGTTGGCGGCCAAGGCACAGTGGGACGCATTACTATTAATTACTCTTAATTATTCAAAAATTTATTAAGAATTATTTATGAAAATCTTATAGTCCGAGAGGGCTAAAAGTAGTTCCATACTTATAGTAAATAGTTTATATTTCATTGTTTTGTCCCACTGTACTTCACTATACCCGCTAACCCACAAGCCAGGTCGCTGGAATACCGGCCAGGCCTCCAACCCCATCTGCTTTTTTTCGCGCAAAATTAAGCTAAGGCATTGGCTAGAGAGTACACTGAGAGAAATGGGTTAGCCGATGATAGAAAATTTAAGGAAAAATATTAAATAGAGTTATAAAACATTGTATAGTCTTGTAAAATACTATAGTCTTTTGAAAATATTATTAAAAAATGTAAAAAATACTTTTAGAAGTATAAAATTACAATAAATCTGTCCTAAATAATATCTGTCTTAAAATATTATATTCAATTTTAAATAAAAACTATATCTTGAATATTTTTAAAGCCAATAGTACTCTAGTATCTTTATATTTTTTATAGTAGTCACTAGTAACTAGTAGTATTTTTCGCAGTGTACTGGCAAACTAAAGCAGATCAGCTTGGCCAACTAAAAAAACTAAAAAAAAGGGGGGAAAAAAAACGAGATTTCGAACCGGAGTCAAGCTCACGTTGTCACACGACAATTACACGCAAGTGTTGAGAGTGAAGCGGCCTGGGCCCCGCCCCCTCTTTGCCAGCCCAGCCCCTCTACCAGCCTGTCTCACCTGCCAGCCCCCCACCGCCACCCCCCTCTTGGGCGCACTCGAAGCGCGTGTGAAAAGCGCATAATTTTTGGACGCGGACAAATTTTCACTTTTTTCCTAGAGTTGATAGAGTGGAGAGTGGATGGTGGAGAGTGGAGAGTGGAT
Source organism: Drosophila pandora (assembly GCA_021223865.1). Lineage (NCBI taxonomy): Eukaryota > Metazoa > Arthropoda > Insecta > Diptera > Drosophilidae > Drosophila > Drosophila pandora. The sequence continues at coordinate 1,199,827 of JAJJHT010005266.1, read as the reverse complement.
AGTGGATAGTGCTCTTCCCAGACTTTTCTTATTGTTCCACACGGTCACACCACCACCTGAGAGAGGGGAGTGGAGGGAGGCGGGCCTACAGTGGGTGGTTTTCAAAGAGGCGGTACAATGGAAAGAGGCAGCAATAAAATCCACAATGCGCCGATTATGCCAGCAATCTTGGGAATTATTATTGTTTTTGCTTCTATTATTATTATTATGAGGGGTTTCTACTCAAAAGGGGGCTGGGCTACTGGGGGTTAAGGCATCAGAGGGTTAAGGCTCTATGCCCATCTCCTATATCACTGTCAGCTCTGATGGCCAATTATGGGCTGTCTCTTACCATTCTGGTTGATTTATTTCAGCTCGATTGGAGTTCGAGATAGTATTTTTCTTCGAAAATGGATCTTAATTCCTTTTTTTCACTTTTCGAGATTTATTTTGTAGAATTTGTATTTATTTTTGTTCGAATTCTGTTAACAAATGGTATTGCCAAGAAAGTCAAGGCTATCAGGGATGAGGAGTTATTAATGGGATTTATTTTGGATATATGTGGTATAAGATATAGTCTTCCTGTCTCTGAAACTCTGGCTTTGAGCCAATATTTTCACTTTCGTGTTGGCCTTTCTTCGCCGACTCCTTTTTCCCCACAGACCCACAGACATTATAGCCGTGAGACCGATTACGCCTCCAAGTAGAGTTCACAAAGTGGTAACTGATATAGCCAGAGAGTTTAGACCGCAAGTCTACTACTAATACTACTAATACTCCTAATACTACTAATACTAATAGTATCAAGTCTTCCGGGACTTGGGATGTTGCACTGGAGAGTGATTATGCAAAGCTGCTGGTTGCAAGTTGGATCGATCGATGCACTAATTTGTTTATAATGAACGTTACGCGACAACAAAAAAATAGAAAAATTAAACAAAGAGAAGAAATTAAAAGCAAAAACAAAAGAAGAAACTGAAACTTGTTAATTGCTCGCGTGCTGTCACAATTGCCGGCAATTCCGCATTCATCATTACATTACATTACATTACATTACAAGTTGGGTCCTACATTTGGATATCCAGCAGCCATGACAAGTATTTCGCCAATCCCAGGTCCACTTCCCAAAGAAGATGTACGGTTTTAGGTAATGAGGAATGGGGGATTTCTATTCGAATATTGGATGATCTTTCGGGGGTTCCTAGATCTCAAACTTATATCTTATAGATAATTATTGTGATTATAGAGTTATAGAGTTATAGAGTTATAGAGTTATAGAGTTATAGAGTTATAGAGTTATAGAGTTATAGAGTTGTAGAGTTATAGAGTTATAGAGTTATAGAGTTATAGAGTTATAGAGTTATAGAGTTATAGAGTTATAGAGTTATAGAGTTATAGAGTTATAGAGTATAGAAAAGAGTATCTATAGAACTCCTTCTAGAAGAGTTATGAACTTTTATCTTGAATTTCTACTGAATTATTCAAGTGGCCTCTCCCACAGCACCCAACAGTATGCAACACTTATTTTTTTGAGAATCTACAAAGAGTTTAGGAGGAAAAGAACTATGGAGTATGGAGAAGAGTATCTATAAAAGACCAATATCCCCAATATTCTCTATAAGAAGTAACTAAACTATATACTATACTATGTATTTTCTTCTTAATACCAATATTTTGTACCCAAAAAAACCAAACTAACCCCTTTTCTGAAGAGTATAAGCCCGAAAATAACACCAGGCATGGCTAATCAAAGCCAGCAGCTTCATAAATTATTTTTATTATTTTTGTCTCCTCGTGACAAGGCCAATGGCCACGGATACTTGGCCACTTGGTTACTCATTTGTTTACGAGACACTCTGCCACCCCGCCACTCTGCCACATTTTGTGGTAAGGTGAGGCGAGGTGAGATTCATTATTTCATTAGCAATTTCCATGTCACACGGGATAGAGCCATCATCATTCCAGCCACACTCATAATGGATGGGTGTTGTTTTCCAAAAGTGTGATTAAGAGTGATGTTGTTTTGCAAATAACTTGATTTAAAGTTGGAAATTTTAAGCCTAATACAGGCTTAGTTAGAGTCACTATTACTAGAGTTTTTTTTTAAATTTTTACCATCAATTTAGATCTCTCCAAGATCTCTAAAAATTACACCCTTCTGACTGACTGACATCTTGATGTCCCCAGCTACTCTTTACAAATTTCCTGTCACTGCAATGGCCAAGATGGCCAAGATATCGGGCCAAAATGGCAATTCTATTGTTTTAACCAACTATTTGCTTTAAAGTAACGCCTCGAAAAGACCTCTATCGATCCATTTATCTGGAAACTAGAGATACTTTCGCTTTCCAGGCCCAAACTAGAGGGAAAAAGTGGAAATCTTTTCCGTATTTGCCTTGGCCCAGTCCCCCTACAGTCTGGCCTCTCTCTTGACGGAAATGTCTGTTTGTGGTAACACCTTTTCCTCCTGAAATGAGTTGGCTGAAATGTGGCACAATGACAATCAATAGATGACTTCCACCAATGGAGTCTTATCTGCGGATTCTCCAGGGACAGGTGTCTATCATATCAGCACTTTGGACTAATATTTGGTAATATTTTATTTTATTTTATCTCCATGGAGCTATTTAATGGCCTGATTACTTTGTTTTTGTCCCCAAATGGCAGGAAATTGATGGCGTTTTAGTTAAATATTTTAAAAGCTATTTATAAACTAAGTTTATACTAACTAGACTTGGTTAGAAGGATGGATTATAGAGAGCTAGGGAGCTATTATTAGGATTTTGGCCAATATCATTTGTAGTTAGCAGTTACTAGTTCAAATACTATGTTTAATAACTAATACTTTGTCTATTTTTTTATGATTTAAATAAGCCACCTCCCTAGGTCCCCCTCTTGGGGTCAGATCTGGGGGCAAGGCTGCCGCTTTTTATTTATTTATTTTTTTGCTTTTTTTGCAGTTTCTGCATCTAAATTTCCATCTCCACGTCCGCTGGCCCATAAAAAAGCCATACTCTCCGGCATTACTTTGTTTTTCCTTTTTTTTTTTTTTTTTCCTATTTTCATAATTAATTTCTTTGTGGAAAAGTGAAATATGACTATGGCAAGTTGTTTGGAAAACCTAGTGACAGTTTTTGTTTCTTGCCTCTCGTTGCATTTTTCCTCATATGTATTTATTTTTTATTTTTTTTTTTGGATTTTCTATTTTATTATATTTTATTATAAACCAAGCCTCCCTCTCTCTCTCCTTCTGGGACTTATCGACAATTTCACTTTTGCGCAGCCGCAAAAATAAAAGAAAAATAAAAGACGAGGAGGTCTTCGCTTCTCATATGTGATGACGATCCAACAATTGCGGTTTGCTTATTTGCCCCCAAAAAGATTCCCAAGCACATTGTTGGATCGCGTGCAATCTGCCACACCCCCTCTTGCCTTTCTTGCCCCTTCCACCGGCCACGGCCCAGGGCCCAGGGCCCCCCCTTTTTTTTTCAAGTGCAAAGCCAAGGTTGCATGTGCCCCCAAAGCGGCAGCGATGCAGATGGCAGGCGGGGGAGGAGGATCTGACAAGCCGCTTTTATTATCGACACGAAACGGGTTTTCCACCAGTTCCCAGACCCACTCCGGAGAGTTCCAAGACCAGACCAGACCAGGTCCAGACCCAAGCCCACGACCAAGTCCCCAGCAGACTCTAAGTCGTCTGCACTTGCAATTTTATTTGCTTGTTCTCTTAGTATTATTTTATACTACTATAAATTAAATATGGTTATTAAATATATTATCTAAAATATATCATTAATAATATAGTTGTAAAAAAATAATCATAACTTATAGAAGTTACAAACTTGATACTATAGAAGTTTTAAGATCCTATAGAGTCTAGAACATTAGTTCTTAATAAAAGGTTTTCAGGGATCATAATTCTATAAGATTTATTATCTTTATTATTTTATTTTTATAGTTCTATTTGAAGTATTTTTTCAAAAGTTTCCTTCAGTTCCTATCAGTTCCCAAAATATTCTAATTTTTTTTTTTAAATACTCGTCTCTTTTTGAATGTTTGGTGATATAAAAATGCCTTAAAAAACAATTTAGCTTAAAAACAACTTAAATATTTGTTTAAACACAGTCCAGACCTTTAATAAATATTTCAAAAATAATTTTGGAATATTTTTTAGGAATAATCTATCAAGATTACTGGAATCTTGAAACATGAGCCCCTTGAATATGATTTAAAAATTATTAAAAAAGAAACTAAACCCTATGAGGCGCTTAAAAATCTTACCAAAAACTCCCCCAGACTTCTAATTATTTAAAAAATAATATTTCGCTCAGTGTAAGAGCCGACTCCTCCATCTGTCAGCTGCTCAGTGTTGTTTGCCAACAGTTGCAGAATTTCACTTTCTTTTCAAATTGCGGCGACCTCGATTTATGGCCCAGGTGGATGTGGACGTGGATGGGGATTTAAATTCCAGCAGAGTGGGATGACTCCATGGTGGATCAGTGGTGGATCACCACACCACACCAAGTCAAGTCAAAACAAACCCGATCCGATGTCTTTGAAAGAGAGACCCCCGCAGATTTGCTTTTGTTTTGATGCTCGAGCCCGAGGGCTTAATTGAATTACGTTTTTGTTTTTATATTTTTTTCGAAATTTTTGGGGGCTCGCAGAGTCTGTGACTTTGGTCTTAAAAACATGGAAGTGCACACCAAATAAGCCAAGACAACAATAAAAATTATTTAGAAAAAAAAAAAAAACTAAAATGAAACCGGGCTATAAAATAATAATAATTATGGGAAAGTGAACGCCCATTGTGTCGCGGGTGTCTATGGCTTCTCTTTTCTTTTTTTTTTTTTGGCTTTTTATTGATAATTCGCATTAATGAGATTTAATTTTCACATAATTAGTTGTTAAGTCAGGCAGCTCTCTGGGTTACTGGGAAATTGGAGGAAAATTGTATTTTTTGGGGAGAGATGTCTGTGGGTCTGTGGGTCTTGAGTTTCAACACAAAGCCTACTTACTATATCCATCTGCCTTGCTTTTCCATTCATTGAAATTGAAACCCTTTTTTTTAATATTCCTTAAAAACAATCAAATTTTGTAACTTGTTTTTTTGCCAAAAACTCTCTTTTTTTTTTTTGATTTGAAGTAAAAATAAATTAAAAACTAAACTCAAATCGTTAAAATAAATTCAAGGGAACTGCTTATTCCTTGTTGATTTTCAGACTGAGGGGATTGGGAATCGAGAGTTCTGAACTTGGAACTAACAGCCTAGGGTTGCCTTGTTTTTCAAAAATATTTCAAAAATATCTCCATTTTCCCATAGGACTTGTCTCTTTTTGTGAGAAATTTATTCCCACAATTTCTTTGATTTTTTTCTTATTGAACTCCAAAGTCACCTCTTCGTGGGGGTGGCCACTGGCCACTGCTTCCATAAAAAGTGACCATAAAAAATGGCAAATTGTGGCTCATTTTTCCTAAAATTATTCCACACGAGATCGAATCATATAGAGACATTATCTTTGGGGTCGAGAGGAGCGTGTGTGGTGGCTCTTGGCCAGTTATCTTGGCCAGTTACCTTGGCTAATTACCAATTTGGAGAAAGCGTCTGCCAAGCCAGCAATCAATGAGTGTCATTTTCCCCTTTTTTTTAGTTTGTTTTTAGTTTTTAGTTCTTTGGAATGCAAAAAACGTAATGATTTTTTAATGGTTTTTAATTTTATGACCTGATAACTCTAGACTGCCATATCTGGCATTAAAGTTTCAGGTTCTTATCAGTTTTTCGATTTAAAGGTAATTATTAGAGATTAAAAAAAGGTACTATTATTTTTTAGAAAATTATTAGACTTAAAAAAACTATAAAAACTATACAATTTTAAGATTAAGATCAAGATAAAAGCTCTTTATTTATTTTTTTCTTAAAATAAAGGTCTTGAAAGCCCTTCATCTTATTTCACATTATTTCTTAACTTTTTTTGGAAATCAGTATAGCCTTGACTTCCAACTCTCATCCAGCTGGGATTCAGTTCCGTTCTGACTCCTCACTTCACCCTGAGACTCAACCCGGATCGGAAGTATATTTTGAGAGTCCTATTCCTATTCCAAAAAAAAACCAAGTCGTTCTTTGGAGAAAAGTGTTTCGGTTTTCGGAATTTAGTTTTTAGTCTTCCAGTCGTCCCTTTTGTTGTCTTCTGTTGTTGTGTCTTCCGGCTCCCCCATGATAGGTGATCTGGAAGACGACTACCAAATTCTCAGTGTGCAGGTCCAGAACGCGATTCGGATGCACGAGGTCCTCCAGATGACCAGCCATGACCTGCGCCAGCAGCGTCGGGAGCTCGAGGAGCAGCTGATGGACAACAATTTTCTTCTGGACGATATGCGTCGTCGCGGGCCGATCTGTGGACGCATCAGGATCACCGAGACGGGAGAGCTGGAGTGGGAGGACGATCCATACGGGGATGAGGACTTTGAGCGAGCCTGTCGGGATGTCGTCCGACGCATTGAAACCATCACCGAGGAGCTAAGCGCCACCGACCGGCTGCTGGAGCGCACCCGGCAGGATCTGGAGAAGAACAAGGCGGTCCTCTTGGTGTACGAGGAGGAGTTGCAGCGCCATTTGCAGCTCACCCGCATCCTGGTCGTCCTCCAGTACATCCTCGAGTTAATACTCATGGCCATCTACTTCCTCCGGATGATCGTTCATCATCTTCTTTAGTTTCAAGTTGCCAGTACAGAGTTGCATGCGATTTTTCAGGGTTTTCTAGGGTCTGGGGTTTATTAACCCACAAAAATAAATTATGCCAAGAGTTCCATAGAAGGGTTTCTTTTCAAGGAGTAGTCAGGATTAAACTGTAACTTGGGATGCCTCCTCTTCCACCTTGCAGTGGAATGGAAATTAAAAGCAGATCTCTGCCCCTGAACCGGCTGAACTACTTTTTGGACATCATCTGTCATCTCCACTCGCAACCGGATCAGAGCTGGACTAGACTGGGGGACTGGGGGAGAGAACTGGGTTTTCGGGTTTTGGAAGCCTTTCCTTTTCATTGGCCTCCACTCGCCATAAATTAGGATAGTCTGGTCACTAGATTTATGGCTGGAAAGTGAAACCAGATCTCGAACTAATCGCCTGCTCTTTTCTATTTCTCCTCGCAGGCTCTGCACTGGCTCCTCCACATCCTGATGGCCACCTCGGGCGTGCTGGCCCTGGAAAGGGGTGGCTTCCCCGCCCAGCCGGCGGATCATCTGGTGCCACCGCCTCTGCCTCTGGCCCTGCATCCCGCCCTGCCCACGCCCCAGAGACTGACCCATGCGACGGTGGGTCTTGGCTCCACTCCAGTGGTGGCATCTCCTCCTCTCTCCCCCGTCACGGAGCCCGGCTTTATGACGCGAGTGGCCAGGTGGTTCGGCCTTGGCGGAGGAGCTCCCGGGAGCTCGTCCGGGAGCAAGGACCAGCAGCTGAGCCCGAGCAACTCCCTCAGCTACGCCTACCCGAAGCCGGGACAGAGCTTCGACGCTACCAGTGGCAAGCCCTGCAGTCTGTGCAACAAGTATCCCTGGGTGCCGATGGTGGGGCATCCTCAGCATCCTCAGCAGCAACTGCAGGTGCAGCAGCAACAGTTGTGGCACTTGCAACAGCAACAACAGCAGCAGCAACCAGTGGCCCAGGCCTCCCAGCAGCGGCAGAGGGCGGTGCAGTTCCAGAGCACTCCCCCCCAGATCCCCAACTTCCTGCCCCTGGCCGTGCCCATGCCGCCCCTGTACAACGCCCAGCCCTTCCGGCCCTCCGCCCCCAAGGAGAACATAGTGTCCGAGTCCATAGCAGTGCCTGTGGCAGGACCTGAGGCAGGACCTCAGCCAACACCCCCTCCCAGCACCTCCACCTTCGAAATCGTCAAGAGCCACCAGGTCACCGACTTCGTCACCTCCGTGGAGTACCCCGCCACCTTCGTCCAGTCGCATGCCATCGACCTGGGCTCCGCCTCCACCGGCCACCAGCAGAAGGTGCTTCCCGACACTGCCTCCGAGCCGAGCACTGTGCGGTACCAGCTGGAGGACCTCGCCAGCGGCCAAGTCCACCAGCACCTGCCGGCCTCCCAGCTGCTGACGGAACTGGGACACTTCGTGGAGACCACCACCGTGCTGCCGCCTCCTCCGGCGGACAACTATCCGGCGGCCTCGTCCCAGCTCCAACACCTGCAGCAGGAGCAGGAGCAGGAGCAGGACCACGAGCAGGAGCAGGACCTGTACTACGCCGAGCAGGAGGAGACCAGTACTCTGATCTATGGTCCGACCACCACGGATGCTCCAACCACCACGATGGCTCCCCAGCAGCCTCCACAGGCCATCGAACTGAACAACCACTTGGCGGCCGGGATGCCCAACTACAGGCAGGGGATATCCCGGGGCCGGGAAACCCCCAAGCGACTGCTGGACTCGCCCATCAACCATGCCGGCGGAAGACCCTTCACCCGCGACCCCGCCGACCTCAACTTCCGGCTGAGCCAGGCCTACACGCCCACCCAGCCGCCCACGCCCACCTCCACGTACGGCGCCATCGACGCCAGTGGGCAGTACGCTGGGATGTCGCCTCCGAACCCCAAGCAGGTGATCATCCCGTACACCACGAGGCAGAGGCCCAGGCCCTTCGAGAGCTGGACGCCCCTGAGGACGCACCACCGTCCGTCCGCCAACGATCTGGAGGAGGAGCCGCACGAGCAGCAGGAGTCCAAGCTGGCCACTGCCACGGTGACGGCACCGAACTCCCGCAGGACGACCAAGTACCTGACCAAGATCCTGGCCTCCAACCTGCGGGAGCTGCTGAAGCGGGAGCGGGAGACCAAGCGGCTGCCGGGCCAAAGCCTGGGCGTGGATCTCTTCAAGCTGCAGCACAACATAGACGGGTGGACGGAGCAGGAGTACAACTCGCTCTCCCACCGCCCCAGTACTCCCACCATCCGGGGCAGGTCCAAGCACATACCCACAGAGTACCTGACCACCACCACGACGACGACTACTCCGGCGCCACAGAGGCAGTCGAAGACCACCAGGGGCGAGGGGTTCGAGCTGGGCGGGGCGCCGCCCACGGTCACCGGGGATCTGTCCACGTCGATCAACAACCTGGAGCAACTGCATCTGCTGGGGGAGCGGGGCTCGAAGCGGTTCCAGCACCTGGACGACAATCGCTTGCACTTTGACTACTACGATGCCCGGCCGAAGCCCACCCAGGCCATGGCCTCCTCCACCACCACCAGCAGTCCGGCTCCTCCTCCTCCTCCGACCACCACCACCACCACGGAGGTCACCCCGCTCTATGTCCGCAGCACCACGCCGCCCAAGGAGCTCTGGAAGCAGCTCCAGGTGGCCATTCTGCCCCAGACCAACGAGAAGGTCTACGTGGTGACTCCCCAGCCCCCGACAGCCCCGCCGCGCCACAAGGAGCACCACGAAGCGGAGGCGTCGGCGCCCAGGTCGGTCTACCAGACGCCGGCTCCCAGGTTCCCCAGGATGCGACCCACGCCAGGTAGTCCTTCAAATCTTTTTTTATTTTTTTAACTAAGTTTTAAATATTTTATTTTTAGCTGGCGAAGTAAAGGCAGCCACGCCCACTAGCTCCTCGCAGCTGAGGAACTATACGCCGGATATCTTTGGACTGATGGGCCTCTCCGCCTATGTTCCGGCGGAGCCAGTGGAGATAATCGACGGAAACTCCAAAGTAAACAGCAACCGATTTCATACAGACATGTGAACTAAGCTTCTCTTTTTTATTTCTTCCAAAAAAAAACACAAAAACCACACTTAAAAAAATCATTTCATTAAAAAATTAATCATATTCAAAAAATTATCAAAAATAACATCCTTAAAACTCCTCATTTTTCGGCCATTTGTAACACACACTCCCCCCTAATCTCACCACCCTTCAAAAACTCACCACACACCACAGGTCATCACAATAGTGACGGCAGCGCCGACGGCGGCAGCGCTGCAGCGACCCACTCCGAAGCCCACAATTGCGCCCTCGCCGAGATAGAGGTCACAGGTCACAGCCCCACGCCCCCCTTCGCCCCTGTTGTAATATATTTTTTCACCACGCCCCCGCTCTCCCCCCCGAGGAAAAAAGGAACAGGATACGCCGCCAGGAGGTGCGATCGAGAGAGTTGTAGTTTTAAAAATAAAAAATAAAGTCCTTTCTAGGAATCAAAGTTAGATTTTATCTGCATTTGGTAGCTTTATAAACAAATAGAAGAAAAATAAAATAAAAAATAAATAAAATAAAATAAAAGGATAAAATATTAAAAGGATAAAAGAAGCGAAAGGACTCTGAGTAATGTTCCCCCTAGTTTATATTTTTTGTTTTTTTTTTTGTGGCTCTCTCCTTGTTTTAGTTTTTAGTTCTATGTATAAAAAATATCTATTATTTCTATATATCTATT
>JAJJHT010005266.1:1159792-1188926 GCA_021223865.1 Drosophila pandora | reverse complement strand
GGGTCCAGGAGGCGGCTGCCACAAAGGACATCATGTTGAGACAGTGCAGGGTAACCGAGTAGTCGTAACGATCCCGCACCAGGCCTGCAAAGTCAAGGGGGTTAGCTAGTATTGGCTCTAATTTAAAAATAAAATTATTAAAAATTATTAAAAATAAAGAAGAGAATAGAGAGAGAGTGCTGGATTTTTCCCCCATTAACTTAATAGGACTACCCCCTTTACTCACCCACAAAAGGACCTCCCACCAGGGTGAAAATGCCCGAAATGAGGAGCTGGAGTCCGGAGGCGCCCGGCAGGCGGTTCAGCGGCACATAGCCGGGAATGATCAGGGGCCAGAAGATGGTGCGCACCCCCTTGCAGAGCCCGATCCAGACGAAGCTGGCCAGGATGAGGGAGTAGGACCTGGTGCAGGCCACCACGGTGCGGCCGAGGGCGATGCCCACCACGCCGATAAGGAAGAAGACCCGATTGTCCCACGGTATCTTCTCGGTGAGGAAGGGCACCAGGAATCTCATGGTGATGTCCAGCCCGCCCAGGATCGACATGGCCAGCGTGATCTGGGGCGTGTCGAAGCCGAAGTCGGCCAGGATGAAGGGCGTCAGGATGGAGAAGTTCAGCTCCCCGAAGTTGATGATCGTCAGTCCTGCCACCAGATTCACGAACGTAAAGTCCCGCAGGAGGTCCAGGTCGAAGAAGGTCACAACCTTGCCGAGGAAACTCATCTCCTGCCGCGCCTCCACCTCCCTCTCTGTATCCTTTTCCGAAGGATAACAGGCCGAATCCTTCAGCTTCTCCTTGTTGTTGTTCAACTCCTTGCGGATCTCGTCGCACCGACAGTACAGTTTCGCCTCCAAGTTGGACTCCACGCGCTCCCGCCGGAAGTTGTTCGGCTTGAGGAAGTCGTGGTCCTGCCCCAGATCCTGGTCCTCGCCCATCTCGTCCTCCTCCCGCGGATCGCGCTCCTCGCTGATGGGGCACTGCAGTCGCTGGGTCTGCTCCAGGTCCTTGGAACTGGAAATGGTGCGGAACCGCAACCGGCCCGACGTCAAGGACAGCCGGGACCCGAACCAGCCGTCATTCGCCCGGGAGAGCATCGGCGTGCCCGGCTCACAGATCTCGTAGCCCGGCCGCTGGGCGTCGTCGTCCTGGCACAGGTACTGGCTGGAGAATATCCCGCCCGGCTCTCGCTTCTGCTGCCAGGCGCAGTGCGGGCACAGGACCTCCACCTGCTGCTCCGGATCGCTGTCCAGCACCTCGCCGGGCTTCGTATGGTACCGGACTGGCTGGTAGATGAGGGCGCAGACGAACGAGTGCAGGGACAGGGCGGCGAAGAGCAGGGTGGTGCCCTGGACGCCGTAGAGGGTCAGCAGGAAGGTCACCAGGTGGGGCAGGAAGATCGGCCCCAGCCCGGTGATCGTCCAGGAGAATCCGGCTGCCCGGCGGCGCTTCTTCTGGAAGTAGGTGTTGATGGCCAGCGAGGAGGCACTCACACTGATTCCCATTCCGAAGCCTAGAAGGGGGATTGAGGGATAAGGATAATGCTATTTAAGGATGTCCTTTTAAGGGATATAGTCTACTTAAGTGGGTGTTGGAACTAAAGTGGCTGAAGGATCTAAATTATGAAGATTGGGACAAGGATAATGGGTTCTAGACTTCAGTTTCAGTTCCTAATTCTTTTAGGATTATTTTGTTATCCTTTTTTAAAGGACTTTATTATCCTTGAATCAATAATAAACTATAGAATCCAATTCATAAACTCACCAAAAAGCAAGGCGTAGGCGAACATGTAGCCCAGAAAAGTCTCACAGAAGGCGGTCAGGATGATGCCGCCGGATATGCAGAGGGAGCCGGCCATGGCCACCTGCCGGAAGGTGAAGCGCCGGAACATGGGCCCGTTCAGGAGACCCGTACAGGCCGATACGGCCGGATTTGTGTTGATAATGGCCGTAATCTCCGAGCTGGACATCCCCAGGTCCGCCAGGCGTTCCCGGAAAAGGAAGCCGAACTGTTGCAGGCAGGGATATATGGAAAGCTGAATGAAAGTATTTGTTAAATTATTTAAATTTAAGATTTAAGAAATATTCAAAATTACCTACATTTGAAACTCCGGCGGCCACGCACACTACCCACGCCCAGCCGGCGTCCGGCGCCACAAAGTCCGGGCCCAGGTCGCTCTTGTCATTCTTGTTGTAATATCGATTTCTGGACTGGATTTTCGGCAGCGGCCTCGTCGTGTCCTGGTACACCTTCTTGTCCTCCATGGTGCTCTCTGGGAGAGTATCAAGAAATATGAAAATAAATTAATTAAAAATCCACTCAAGATCGTATAATTTAGACGGAATGGGGAAGTGCCATGGCGGGCAGAAATTTTTCCATTCAGATTGTAAGTGATTTACGGGTTCCTTGGCAATTACTTGCCTCGATTTTTTAACGATCACTTGTCATACAATTAAGTGCACGGGTTCTGCGGATGCCACTGTCACGATCGCGAAAATCAATACGTCATATATTGGGAAAGTGTAGCAGAATATAGCAGAATAAAAATTTTTAATTCAAAAATCTTAGTTTTCCCGCCAAGCAGTGTAGAGATAGTGTAGAGAAGGAATACCTGTATTGGTATTGGAGAGTGGAGAGTGAACTTCAGAACTCTCACTACTTCCTTTTTTCATCCTTCTTGTACTCTGCTTTTCTTTTGGCTCTCATTGATGCTGTCACTCCTACTCCATAAGTCCTGCTCTCACATCTATTCCCCACTCCTACTCTCACTCCCACTCCCCTACTCCTGCTCTTGCTCCAAATATTGCTCCCACTTCCCCCTTCTACTCTAATCCCACTCCCCAACTCCTGCTCTCAATTCCACTCCTGCTCCCACTCTCAATACCCCAATCCTGCTCTCGCTCCCATTCCCCAACTCCTACTCTCCCTCCCAATACCCCACTCCTGCTCTCACTATCACTTCCCCCTCCTATTTTCACCACCACTCCTACTCTCACTCCTTGATGCGCACCTGCTCTCTCTCCCACCGATCTTAAGCTCATTCGGATCCTTTGCCTTCTCCCCACATTCGTGGTAGTCCTTCAATGACGCTCAGTACAACTATGGCGTCGCGACGCGTCGGTTAAACGGGAGTGGCGAGTGAAAAGAGAGTATCCCCCTTTAGTTAATAAATTGTGATTAATTAAAAAGTGCCTAATAGTTTTTAAATTTGTTTTGTGCACTGTGAGTATATATAAGTGAATGGGGGCTACATCTACTACACGTGTGAGTGTTAGTGTTTGTATAGAAGTGTATGTGTGTTCCAAAGAGCACTCAAAGTACCGTTAGTTGAGTTGCGAATCAAAGAGGATGTCAAAGGATGTTACACACTTACATATACATATGTATAACTTTGAATGTATGTATGTAATTAGTCCATGAAACTACACTGAAATTAAAGGTAAGTTTAATTTTTTCTTATAAATAATTATTATTTTAATAATGTTCTTCTTAAATGTTATTTTGTAAAAATAATTTATAAATTCCTCAATATATATTATATTTTAAAAACGCACCTCAAATCTCCCTCCAAAATTCTACGCAACTAGAATTATTATAATATTTAATTTTTTTGTTGCCAGCAGACTTAGAGCCGGGTTCATGGCGTCGAAATCTTTCCAAATCTTGCGATTCTTCTCTCTCTTCCGCCACCTGCTTCTTCTCCGCTCCGTTATCAGGAGGAGCGTCATGTGACAGACAGAGCCAGCAGAAGAAGCTCGGAATAGAGATGGGATGAGAGACCCAGAGACCGCCCCATCCTCAGAGACCGAATGAATCATTTTAATGTCCTCTATGTGGAGGAGAGTCGCCCCTCAAGGTCAGTGGGTGTCTGGGCTGGAGTCTAGTAGTGCTAGAGTCTAAAAAATACCATTTTCCAGTTCAAAAACTAGCTATTTTTGGGGAGAGACCTCTCCCAGCCGATAAGGAGAAATATTTAAGAAATATTTAAGAAATATTGCCCCACACACCTGCTTAAAATTAGTTACTAAAGTGCACTTTTTAACGAGCAGTGGCATTTGGAGCTGTGGAAGCTGAAACCCCCTTTCCATAGTCACTGACCCCCTGTGGGGAGGAGAGGGCTTCGCTCCACTATCTCGAGTTGATCGCCAAACAATTGGCACAATAACAGATATTGTGGAAACTAAATCGCGATAACTAAGCCCCAGTGGAGCGGATTCTCTATTGATACTATTGATAAGATAGTGGGCGTCGATGCCGTTACATGGTTTGTTTTCCATTTTTTTTTTTTTTTTTTCTCTGATTTATTAGTTTTTGCCAGCAGCTGTGCCTGGAGATAATTTGTGATATTTTAGTGGACTAGTGACCAGCTACACTGGCAGAAAATGCACTTGCCAGGAGCGTGATTAGCGGCATGTACTCACCTCTAGTGTCCTTATAGTATATCCTTATAGTATATCCTTGGCAAGTGCTAGTATGCCACTTGGCAGCGCCTCTCTCTTCCTGCTCTTGTAATGCTTAGTCGCTTAGCTTTTATTTTTAGTGCTGGCGTTGTCCACTGCCTCCCACTGCCTTCTATTCTATTATTTTCTTTATAGATTTATTTATTTGTTTTCTGTTTTTTTTTTTTAAACACTCACTGACTGACAGAGCTGCATCTAATTGAGAAAAAAAAAAAACTAAAAAAAAATGCAAGGCAGGTTCAAGGTTGGCACTATTTTTCTATTTTATTTTATAGATTTTTTTTATTATTATTTTTGTATTAGTTTGTGGAGCACTCCTTGGCTCACCTGGTGGCCAGGTGACTACTTGAAGTGAGATTTTAGGCACGTTCCTAGTGGGCTGGCCCCGGTAGCCTGGCCTCTTGGCAACCGATTTCCAATCGCCGCGAGCTGCGGAAGTCAACTGACGCGAATTTCTGATTTCTGAAAATATACTGAGACGATCCCACCACAGATCCGATCGGATCGCATCGCATTGGATCGGATCGGAGCCACTAATCGAGCAAAGACCACGTAATAACAGCGCTGTTAGCCAACAGAGCTCTGCCTGCTGTTAGCGGCGAGTATCTCACGGATACGTTCTGCTGAAATAGTTTCGTTTCCCATCGAAATTCAACTCACCTATAGATTGTTTTGGCTTTTAAGGAAATTTTTTATTCAAAATTTATGATGAAATCTGTTGTAAGTCTGTTTGAAAATTTGCTTTTCTAATTTTCAAATAAATTTTGGCAAAAAAGCCCAAAAGTGTGCAGGGATTTTGGTTAAAGGGAGAATAGAAAAGATTTTAATAGTAATATGTAGTTACTATGTTAGTAACTAGAAGACCTCTAGAAGCCTCTAGATCTTTAGAAGATTTATTTCAAAACTAGCTAAAACTCTTAAGAACAACTGATCCTGGAGGTCTTCAAGATATAAACAACTAAAAACCATAACTATTTTCATCAAAAAATAGCCAGAAATTAGTGCCCATTTCTTCCTTTTTTCCCAAAAACCTCAGCAAAAAGTTGAATATTATTTTTAAAAAACCCTCTCTCAATAAAATAGATCCCTTAACTTATAGATAAAATAAAACCACTTTTTTTAGTGTTTTTTTCTAACCAAAAAATACATTTTTCAACCTGCAACTGCAGAACATACATACAGAATGACATTTATGCACTTAGTCTAGGGTGTAACTCTAAACAGATCTACTAACTAACAAAAAAAAAGTGTATATATTATATTAATATTTAATTAACACACGAATATATTTACTTTAATATTTAAACATATATGTAGAGCTCGGAGTATCAATCGCAAAAAAATCTTAGTTTTAATATTTTAAATTAGGAATTAACATATATATGTCTGATATATCTAACGGATATCGGTTGTATCTTTTATGTAGTTTATCTGGTATCTTAGGTATCTTAGGTATCTTTAAGTACGGTGTGCCGTACCAGAGTAATACTATGCACACACTTTTAGCTGGGACTGTGGACTAGTCTAGGGATACATCTATATAATCGGTACAATATATATATCCTTGGGATCCAACAATTACATCTCTCTCTCTCTCACTTTCTCAGGTCAGGTCAGAGGTCAGAGGTCAGGTCTAAGAGGGTCTAAGGAGTGGAGGGACAAGTTCCAAGTTAAGTAATTCCACAGTGTCCCGCCGCTCAATCGAAGTGGAGGCGCAGGACATCGATCCACCAGCATCACTGGCCCAGTCCCTTGGCCGGCCGTCCCAGGAGGTAGCGCACCAGGGACTCGGTCAGCCAGAGGAGCAGGGCCAGGGCGGTGAGGGCGTTGATGGTGTGGATGGTGGCGCCATATCCAAAGGCCTTGGTGATCATTCCTGGAAGGATACAAGAGAGGAGAGATCAGAATTGGCAGAGATATGGACATCCCAGTGGACCACAAGAGGGTATCTGGGGTTTCCCAGCAGGAGTCCTTGGGAAAAGTGGATCAAAAGTCTGGAAATCCAGCCAAGTAACTTACCCAGGATGGGACCCATGGCGAAGGAGAACATGGTGTTGAAGATGAGCTGGAGGCCGGAGGCGGCGGGCAGGCGGTTCAGCGGCACATAGCTGGGGATGATGAGGGGCGAGAAGATGGTGCGGAAGCCCTTGCCGAAGCCGATCAGGAGGAAGACGGCGATTAGGCCCTCCAGGGACCGGACAAAGGACACCACCACACGGCCCATGGCGATGCAGATGATGCCGAAGGCGAACAGGACCCGGTTATCCAGCTTGACCTTCTCGAGGGCGAGGGGGGCCAGGAAGCGGATGCAGCTGTCCATGCAGGCCAGCAGGGACATGGCCAGCGAGATCTGGCTATCCACGTAGCCGAAGTCGTGCAGGATGAAGGGGGTCAGCACCGAGAAGTTCATCTCGCCGAACATCATGATGCTCATGCCGACGGCCAGGTTCACAAAGGTGAAGTCCTTGAGGAGATCGAGGTCGAAGAACTTGCTCACCTTCTGGCAGAAGGTCATCCGGCTCTTCAGCTCCTCCTCCTCCAGCTCGGCCTCCTGCCGGTCCAGCTCCTCGATCCTCAGCGCCTCGGCGGTCTTCTGCAGCAGGGCCTTGTCCTCGGAGCAGGTGCATCGCATCAGCTCCTCCTGCCCCGGCCGGGAGTAGACGCTCGTCTTGCTGGCATACCGCTCCATATCCTCGCGCTCCCGGTTGAAGTAGTTGGGCTTGTACAGTGGCGCCGCCCCTCCTCCCTCCTGCTCCTCCCGGCTGTGCTCCAGCCGGTCCAGGTTGTCCCGACTCCGGCCGGACACCTGGCGCATCAGGGCCTGGCGGGAGCGGTAGCGGGCGCCGGTCGCATGCTCGGAGGTCAGGGAGATCTTCGATCCGAACCAGCCGTCGTTGGCCCGGGCGAGCATGGGGGTGCCCGGCTCGGTGATCTCGTAGCCCGGGCGCTCCGGGTCGTCGGCGTTGAAGAGGTACTGGGAGGAGAAGATGCCCCGCTTGCCCCGCTTCTGGTACTGGCAGTACTTGCACTCGTAGTCGCTCCACGGATCTTGGCCAGCGGGGGTCAGCAGGTTGCCGTTGGCCTCCAGCAGCTCGCCCGGCTCCCCCTTCTCCTGGCCCTCGGTGGCGCCCTCGATGGCCGCCACCTTGACCTTCGGCGGCTTCTTGACGTGCCGCAGAACGGGCTGCAGGGTGAGGGCGCACAGGATGGCGTTCATGGCGATGCCGGCGTAGATGAGGATGCTGCCTTGGGCGCCGTAGTAGCCCAGCAGGAAGGTGGACACGTGGGGGAAGATGATCGGTCCCAGGCCGGTGATCGTCCACGAGAATCCGGTGGCCCGGCGGCGCTTCTGCTTGAAGTAGGTGTTCACCGCCAGGGAGGTGGCGGCCATGGCCAGGCCCAGGCCGATGCCGTAGACGGTGGACAGGCAGATGATGTACTCCCAGAAGGTGGTGCAGAAGGCGGACATGAAGATGCCGAGGAAGGCCAGGCTGGTGCCGGTCAGGGCCACCTGGCGGAAGGTGAAGCGCCGGAACATGGCCCCATTGACGATGCCTGTCGGAGGGAAGGAGATGGCCCATTACTAGACTGGACTAGACTTGGTCTGGGGGATAGACTCACCCACTAGCGAGGAGACGGCCATCACCACGTTCACGATGGTGGTGGTCTGCTCGGCGTCGAAGTGCAGGATGTCCATGCGGGTCCTGTAGATGAGGCCATACTGCTGCAGGGCCGGGAACAGGAAGAACTACGGAGGGCAGGACATAAAATTAGTAAAATTAAAGGGGATAATAAAAGGGGGTAATCTCACGTTATTGAAGCCAGCTGCCAGGCACACCACCCAGCCCCATCCTCCGTCCGGAGCCACAAAGTCCGGGCCCAGGTCGCTCTTGTCCCGCCTCTTGGGCTTCTTCGGCCTGGTGGTCTGCTTGTAGACGCCGCTGTGGTTCTTCTCGGTAAGATTCGACTTTTCCATCTTGGTAGTGGGATGGGCTAATACTCTGGAAGAGAAGGAAACAGTTTGGTGGTTAGAGATGGCTGGGCTAGGAGCTCTGGAAGGGGTTCTGGAGGAGGTACTTCATAGGAGATCTGGTAGGGAGTGGGTTCCGACACACCCTCCATTGGAAATCCCAAAAGATAATGCTCTAATTGCTAATTGGGATTGGGGCGACGCTGTCAGATTGCCATGACAGTCATTGGCATTCGCAGATGATTGCCGGCCGGGCTCTGCTCCCATCTATCGAGTGGCCTATCTGTCAGATACTCTCTGATTGCCAGCTACAGAGATACCACAGATACCCCCCTCCCAGAGATCGGAATGGGTGCGACAGGCCATTGGCATGCCAGGCATCGATTCCATTCGGGGAAGGGGTAGTCGGCAGTCGAGCGATCTGGAAAGGAATCACTTAGCGGGCGTGAGTCGGCGGAGGAGGGCGGACCAGGGAGTGGAAGCCACCAGACCGGACTACTCCTCGACATCTCCAAGGAAAATAAAACTAAAAAGTCCCAGAACCAGGCCCAGTCGGAGTTCTCTGGCGACAATCAAGAGACAAGTTGTGGAAATAAAAACATACACTGAGAATAAATGTGAGGGCTATTCGAGGGACTAAAGATGAAGGATATATAATTTTTTTTTTAAATTTTTTAGGAAGAAATACCAAGAACTGATCTATCTTTAGGCTTCTGATCCCTACTCTTCCCAAAAAGTGGGTTAGAAAGAGATTTTTTAAGAAATATTTCAAGGACTATAGATCTGGAAGATATAGTTTTTCCACTCCTTTGAATAGTTTTGGGTTCAAAAATCTCTACTCTTTCTTAAAATTGGGGTATTGAAGGCACCATGGCTATATTATCTATGAGATATAGTAATCTCTTTCTATAAACTTTTTTAAAATCAAAAGCAGAGAAGTTTCTATTATATTCCCTTTCTCTTAAAGGCTATTGGGCTTATGATCCCTACTTTTCCCTTAAGATAGATATAATTATTAGATCTATGTATATTTCTATAATTTAGAGGGATCTTTACAGATCTATATCTCTTTAAAATAGATCTAGAATCTATAGAACTTGAACCCTTTAGGAGAAGAACCAAAAACTATCTATAGTTTCCCCAATTCTTCTGATTATCTTTAGGCTTCAAACCCCTACATACTCCTTATAATATAATATATATTAAATCCCCATCTATAGGAAATATTTCTCAGTGTATAGAGCCTGGAATCAAGGAACTCGTGGCATCTTGTTTATTTATTCATCGATAATGCGAGGACAGAGCCAGTGCCTTGGGGTCTGGGGGTTGGGAGATGGGATGTCTTCATTCAGACACTCGAGTGTCTGTGCGAGTCTACAGAGCCCCACCAATTCTTCTCTGAGAATTCTTCGCCCCACTCCACCACGTTCTCCCGCCCCTTTGAAGTCTGCTGTTGCCATTGAACTTCATCGAAGCGTGCCACAAATTGACGCCCGAAAAGATGGGGGAGCTAGGGCCAGACATGGATCCAGTGGGAGGAGAGACTCCCCCATAGATCTCCTCCAGCTCCCATGGAACTCCCATGCCATGGCCCTCCTAATCTCGAACTGCTAATCACGCCATGACTCTTACTTCCAATCGATTGTAGAGCTCCGTGAGCGTGATCTGGTGGCTGAAGCTTTCCGGTTTTGGAGAGAGAACTAGTCACTGGTCTATGGGGGACTGGAGGGACTAGAGGGAGCTTACGCCGTAGTGCTGACTTTCTGCCAAGTCATGCCGCGTCCGCTAAAAAATTCTCTCTCTCTTTTTTTTTTCTGCCATATCACGTTTTTTTTCAGAGTGTAGGCACTACATAAAAAAAGAACTAATGGCCAAGTATGGCCGATAAAGTGCGAGGGGGGGGCCGTGGGCGGCCAAGAATTGATTCCATTTATGAATTTCACAACATTATCATAGACCTGTTGATTGGGGTTTATTTTTGGAATTTACATTAAATATAGGAGGGAAAATAATAATATTAACAATGGGATATACTGGAGCGAGGGCCAAGACCGATAACGAGCCGGGGGCAGCCCGGAAAGATAATAAAAAAATAAAAAAAAAATCAAATAAGGTAACATTGCGAGTTGAACTCAAAGTGGAACTCGAACTCGACTCGAGATCGGGACAAAGAGCCACCGGAATTGGCAAATACTCTGGGTGAAATCTGGCCAGACTATATCTATATCTGTATCTATATATCTACAGATATCTGGCCTTATCGGAGTGGCAATTAGGCGGCACTTTTCGGCGGGGTGAGTCACTAACCATTAGATACAGATACGACCATTCTGGCGGCCCCATTGATTATATATTTTTACTTTTTTATTTTCCATTTTTTTTTTCTGTCATATCTGAGAGCGGTGGTGGGGGTGGGGGGGAGAGCGGAGCCAGAAGACAAACAGAGAAAACACTTGTACCCTCAAGTTCACCAGCAAACAGCAAACAAACTCGAGGGAGTGCAGGGAACAGGTGCAGCTAATGGGCGAGCAAGTATCTGACAACTATCGAACAAGTTTATTTATACACTGGCCCAAAACAGGGGGTAGTTGTTCATTCTTCACTTTCCAAACTGTTGCTTAAATATCAAAATTAATTCCCAGGCACTTCAAACAGTCTTTCTTCATTTCAAAAAGACTCTAAAAAGGACTTGGAATCAACTTTTATTTTGAGTTTCTTGCACATTTCATATATTTTCATTTTTTTTTTAAGTTTTTTATTAGTTAAGGCCAAGAAATTCTTTATTTTTAAGTGTTATAGTTATTTTTAAATAGAAAGTCTTAGTTTTTTGTTTGATTTTATTCCAAATTCGATATATTTTTGACTCTACGATATTTTTTGGCAAGTTTTCGATAGTTTTCAAGTCAAAACATTCTTTATTTTTTAATTATTATACTTTTTTCATTATTTTTCATTCAAAATTTAAAGTTTAAAAGCTAAAATCACATAAAATTAGTACCAAAATGTATTCAAAACTCAAAACAAACAGAATAAGTAAGTAGGTTCTAAGTTATTCTAAGTATAGAATAAATTTAAACAATTTAAAATTTAAATAAAAAAGCATAGAGTTCGACTCCCACTTCATCTTCAAACTTTATGATGAAAAAATAAATGTTTTTTAGGCAAAAGTATCACTAAAAAAGCCCAAGATCTTCATAAAAACATATAATTTATGGAAAAAATATGCCTATAAATATTGAATCTTTTCGATACTAGAAATTTCTCCCAGTGTAATCCAATGAAACGGAAGTTTTCTCCACCATTTTCGCCTAGAGTCTCAATTGGCCTCTAATTGAGATTAATCGGCCGGCCCGGCCCGGCTTGTATATAGAAGAATTCCCAGCCAGACATAGATCGTGTGGAGGCTATATGGAGTCCATATACCAGATATAAGGCCTCGGAGAGAGGCGTCAACGAGTTGCGATCGCATTTATTTCCCCGCCAAGCGCCGCAATTAAATTGTGTCAATGGGAATTGATTAAGGCCCGGGCGATAGGCGTATAATTGATTCGCGGCCAATGAGTAGAGGGGAGCGGAGATCACAGCTGATCAAATACGAATATACCCGGAATACACTATTCTATATATATATATATATATTCTTTTGAAAGTGCACTCTATTTTTTGTAGCAGATCGTTCTGTTTTCTGGCACTTGGCCTAAAAGCCAGGGCTCTTCATGGTTTTGGTAACTCTTTCAGGGGAATCGTAAATAAAATCATTTCAATCACCTAGACCTGCTGTATGGAGAGATTTCTGGAGGGATTCGATGTAAGAGGCATCTGAGTTTCCCAACAAGTCTTTATGTTTCGGAAAAAATAAATTATTGCTGGCTTTGATGTGAGGAACTCGAAAATAAGTCTATATTTTATTGATTTCTTTAAGGGTTTAGGAGTATGATGTTTTTTTGTTGTAACAATTGATATTTTAGTTATTTTTTGAAACTAAAAGCGATACTATATCTTGTAGATATTATATCTTTTAGGCTCTTGAAGAAGGCAGCCTTTGGCGCCTATTTCTTTGTCTTTTTAATGGATCTGTAGTGTCTTCTTAGTGGCTAATAAATAAATGGCCCACGCTTTAGAGTCAAGAGCCATCCAAGAGTTGGCCAACAGGCTTACAGGTGCCACTGGTTACAGGGAACAAGGGTGGACCTTAACAGAGTGAGGCCTGACATTGTTTTTCGTTGGGGAACTATGATTTTACGATCCATAGCCTGGGTTATATCTCTAAAATAGAGCTAAAATGAGATCTGTGATAGGTATTTAGATCCTAAATATGAAACCCCAAAAATAGGCCTCTGTCATACCTTCACTTACCTTCTTTTCCCTCAAATCCCTTACTATTATTGTGTTATTTTATTGTTATTTTAATCACAGCACTATTATTGGCTGGGAGGGAGAGGGAGGCCCCCCCTCCAATAGACCCATTTATGCGCCACTGGGCCTGTTTTGGGGATCGCTCGGATGTGATATCTTTAGTAGATGGATGGCTCTGGCTTTTGTGGCAGTGGCAGTGGCAGTTGTAGCACTAGTGGCTCACTCAATTGCATCCGAGATTATGAGCAACGTGTTCCAGCAACGGCTGTGGCTATTTTTAGGTGCATTTCGAGTGATTGGTATTGCCCTCCAGCCCCGATCCGGCCCCGATCCAGCCCCGATCCGGCCCCGACTCGGCCACAAAATAATCCCAACACCCGGCACATTCTCACATGTGTGCTGTATGTTGTGGGTCGAGTGTGGAGTGGGATCTGTAGACCTCTCTATGGAGGTGTCTGTCTCGAATCGTTGGAATGGAAGTGGAAATCACTGGCAATGTCAAGCGCTGTAATGCGCATTTAGGGCCATTCCTAGTCACTTTTTTTTTCTATTTTATTTTTATTATATTTTACAAATGGGTTCTCTTTTTTGGGTTTTGGTTTTCAGTCTCACACCAAAGGAATAGTCTCACGTACAGCCGGAGGGTCTGGCACTTCACAAGTGTCTTCTGTTTTTTCCGCCAAGAGAAGAAAGAATAAAAAACAAAGTGCAACTGAAATTCAACTCCCAAGGAGACCCAAAAACCCAGAAATGCACTTTGGTTAACCAAATTCCAGAAATGCTAATTCCACTTGGCCACTTGGCGGGTCTGTCACCCGATCCTCGCCAGAATTGAACATCTCTTTGGAGTTCTCCAAAAAAAATGAAAATGAGAAAAAAAGAAAAAATAAACAAATCACGCCTTATCTGACCCTGATTTTGGATAAAAAGTCATATTTCGTAATACCCAAGGGGTATAATCCGATAACAATGTTATCTCGGAGGCTGAAAAAAATCAAAAAAAAAAAAAGACAAAGAGAAGCAGCATCTCTGGCGGGGATTTAAATAAATATCTGCAATTCGGCAGAGGATTAGAGCCAGCTGGACTGCGAAGGGCTTCCGAAGGACTCCAGCAGAAGGACTTTGTAGCAGGACTTTGTGGGAGTTCTGGGATGCACTGCCATCTCCCATTAATCCCATTCTAGTTTAGAATTTAGAGTTTGAAGTTTAAAGTTGAAGGCCAGGTACTGGAATCCGGATTCAGTTATCAGTCAATGGCAATGGCGTCCCCCCCTTAAATGCATTCATATCGTCAATTGCTCTACAAAATGAGAGGAGTGGAGAAAAAAAAAATAAATATACTCCCATACCCTTGCCGGGGACTCCGGCCGGAACATGCAGCAGCAGCGCCTTGCGCCCCAGACAGGTCCACCACGGCTGGAACCTGGCACCTGGCACCTGGGGCATGCCACACTGCTTTGCTGCCACGCTGAGACGGGAAAAAAATAACATCACATCATAAAAATGTGTAATTCAATTTGGTAAACATTTCCCAGCTCTTCCCTGTTTTTCCCAGCTTTTCAGCTTCTCCTGCCACTGCCACAGTCACTGCCACTGCCACTGCCACTGCCACTGCGATGGTTAGATAAAAATAAACCGACATGGAAAATGCTGAAACCTTTGGCGAAACTCAATTTGGTGCCCGGGTAGCACCGGATCACCCACTTTACGGACGGAAAAGGGCCTCTCCACCGCCACAACTCCAAACTTTAAATTATTAAATGGCAATTTTTACAGGATTTCCATTCAAAATATTGAAACATAATCGTTAATTACTTTTTTTTTCTTTTTTTGTTTGGGAGATACTTGATTTTTAGTTTTAGAAATATTTGAGAAATAGTTATGACTAATTTTTTAAATATTTTGAAACTTAAAAGGGTTTCTAATCAAGAAGACATGAAGAACATGAATACAAGTTTTGTTTTAAGAAAACTACAATAATCCACACTATTTTAAAATATATACATATTTTACTAAAAATTTACTTTTTTTGAGGGTATATTTGTAAAAAAAAACCAATCACAATATTGGAAACATATAACATATAAAAACTCAAAAAAACATTTTTCCAAACTCTTTCTTCAACTTTCTCATTTTTCAATATTTTAGTCCTCATTTTCTGGCTCAAACTTTTTCAAATATTTTGAAACAAAAATTTTTATTCAAAAACATCACTTTTTCAAAATCTGCGATTAATATTCTAATATTTCTTTTCAAATTCATGATTTTTTCAAACAAAATAACTTAAAAATGATTTAGAAACATTTCACAGAAACACACCAACTTTTAATTCAAAAATAACATTTTTGAAATCTAAATAATCTAAATTTTAGATTTAAAAATATATTCTTTTTAAAATTCACAACAAAAATCACACAATACATCACACTTTAACAAAAAACAGCAATCGGAAATAAGTTTTTTATACTTTTAGTTTCCAAAAAATCATTTTCCAAAAACCTTTCTTCAAAAAACTCTCTCTTGAAGACTCTTGGATATAGTCTTTCGATCAGTGCACTTGACACTTTCTTCTTTCATCCTCACTCTCGATATGGGGACTTACGTTTGTGTTTGATGTTTGATGTTTGGAGTTGGAACTGTTTGTTATCACTTGCGAGCCAATAATGCCGAAGAATGGCCCGCTAATTTTGACACTTTCTTGGTTTCTTGAGATGGCACAGAAAAAAAAACAACAACAACGGGGGAGCTAGGGAGCTTGTTGCACACTCAGAGATTGAGATAGTATCTTGAAGATACAACTTGGCGGCTCAGCTGTTCGAACGGTAATAATTCTGTTCCGATATTTGTATTATTGTTGTCTGTTGTTGTCTGTTAACAACAACCATTCGTGGCATTCGGCGTGATTCGGTTCGGTTCGATTCGGTTTTCGTCACGTTTCGGTTTCGGGGCGGTCGGCGGTCGGCGGACTTCGGCACTAACAAAACTGCTATGTTACGGGACGGATAATGGCCCGGCTTGGTTGGCTGGTGGTGGGTGGTGTTGGGTGGCGGTGGTGTTGGTGGTGTTGGTGGGGCGCTTGGGCGCTTGGTCGCTTGGGGGGTGCGGTCGGTAGGCGGTATTTTGATATGTTGGCTGTTTCGCGGCCAGCAAGCGACTTGCTGCCGGCAATTGTTCCACTCTCCTTTATAGCGTCTCTCGTTGGCAGCGCGGCGGAGCGAGCGAGAGCGGCCGAGAGTGCCAGCCACCAAGAAGTGTACAACTGGTGGCCATTGGGAGTGGGAGTGGGAGTGGGGAGTGCATAGCGAGTGTATGCGAGCCAGTGAGAAGTGGGAGTGGAAGTGGAAGTGGGAAAGGCATTGGGTGAGAGTGGAGAGAGAGTGTGGCAGGAGAGTGAGGCAGAGAAAGATAGCGAGCGCCGCCTCGCCTCGCCTGTTGCTCTGTTTGTGTATTTTGTTTTGTTTTTGTTTTCATGTTTTGTTCAGTGCGTGGGCCGGCAGTGCTGAGAAACTATAAAAAATGCTAAAAAAAAAAATAATATTATTAATAGAATACAAATTAAATATATATTTTATGAATAAAATAATTAAAAGTTCAGAGGGAAAAAAAGTTTAAAAAATTAAATCTGACATTATCAAAAAATAATTTAACACCTTGGTTAAATATTTAGTTATTTTTAATCATTATTTAACTTTAAAAACATTATTTTTCACATTTATTTCCATTTTGAGGAAGAAATGCCCCCTAAGGTAGGCAACGGAAAATTTATTCAGCCGGAAGTGCGTATGAAAACCAGTTATGCCACAAGAGGCATGCCCCATGAGGTAGGCAACAGTTTTTTTTTCTTCAAACAAACAGGTTTCGACAAGATATTGAAAAATTTAGCCACTTTCCCGCCAAAATCTGATGGCCAACTCTGCCAACACTGATTGGTAGCAGGAACATGTTGTAAGTGCAGCAGCAGCAGCAGCAGCATAAGTGACGGAACCTGCAGCAGAGCAGATGGGACCATTTAGCCATGGCAATTAGCACTGGTCAAGTGGAAGCTGTACCTGCCTTCCTCCCTCTCTAGCCTCTCAAGCCTCGCTTTCTCTCGCTCTCTCTTGCCCTCTGGCTGCCTCCCTCCCGCTCTGACTCTCTCCGGGCTCCAACTATGCGTCTAGCTGGCTCTTTCCCTCTTTCCCTCTTCGGGTTCGAGTGGTGGCTCTCGTTAGAAGCCCGGCTCCACGCTCAACAGTGGGCAGCAGAGATTTGTTAACAATCATCATCTCATCGTGACGACGACAAATAACAGGCAACGGGAGAGAGATCACCAAAGATCACCGGAAGAGAAACCGGCAAAATCATCAGAGAGATAATGAAGGCAGAGAGGGAGAGAGAGCGCTACAGAGGCGAGTATAGGGAGTAGGAGGTGGAAGGTCGAAGGGGTGGCAACTACAGTGATTCTCTAATTTAAGTGCCGTTGACCAACTGTTGCTACCTTGCTGGCCACACAGCAAGTTCAAAGGTCGCGCTACAGGTAGACAGCGGCTACTAATTGGTCAGCAGGGGACTCTACCTACACAGAGAAAAAAAATTATACGAGATTAATTTAATTTTAAAAGATATTAGTCTTCAAAATAATTAAATAATAATTTTTATTTTTTATTTTTTTTTAATAATATAATATATATTAATAATATATTTGTTCAAAAATAATAATTTCTTCAAGTGTATATATTTTTTGTAGGCTTCCCTAGTCAAAAAATGGTTAACCGCCCATAAAAATTTTGCCTAATAAAAATTAAAGAAAATTGCTTTCCCTGGAATTTTTCCAGGATCCTTGTTTTTTTTTCTCCCAGGATTAGGGACAGCAATAAAGTAATTATGTAAACGGGACTTACCTGTCTCCCGGACACCAACTGGCCATAAATCAACTGATAAGAAGACATCGATCATCTGGCCAGATCGACGGCCGGAGCGGTGCCATCAATCAGCTTGGCTGCTTGGCGATTAACGGGGGTCGGGGGATTAATCAAGATGACTCATCCTTATCAGCTGTTTCGTCCCACTGTGCCGCCCACCTGCTCTGCTCCGGTTCTGGCTCTGGCTCTGGCTCTGTTTCCCTCGCACCCTAGTTGCCTTCTCTGTCGCTCCGATTGGGGCACCTCTTGCCACTCTATCCCACCTGGAGACTCCTTTGGGAAGTTTCTGTGGTTTACCGTTCTTCTCGACCATTTGTTGCTCTTTCTCCCTCACTCTCTCTCTTTTTGGCAAGTTCAACTAATATGGCCTAAAAATACACTTAAAAAAATATACATACATAAAATAACATTTTTTTTTGCTTTCCATTAAGATCCATTATGTTTTTGATAGTATGGCCACACTTTTTGCAGTTTTTGTAAGCATGGTCATACTATTCAATCACAATTAAACCAATTTTGTTACATTTATTTTTGCTTTCTATTGGAATCATTTATTTTTCTTATAGTATGGCCACACTTTTTGAAGTTTTTAGTAGCTTGGGCACACTATTCTATACAAATATCTCATTTAAACGTTGATCTTGGAGTATAATCACCCCTTTTTTTGTACAGTGCCACCTTTTGTGACATTGTATGAGCATAAAGCCATCGCACTCCCTCCCACTGATAGCCCCATTCCGCTTCCGCTCACACAACAGGTGGTTACGCTGCGGTTGCCGATTCGGAATGGGAATGGCCGTATATATATATACATATATATCTACCAGTATGTATGTTTCAGTGAGAATCTGAGTCGAAATCCCCAGCCAATGGCAACCAAATCGTAACCGATTCCCAGCAATTATGCCAGAATTATTATATATTATGTAATATATATTTTTCCAGACAGATCTTTATAGTATATAATACTATCTAGCAGATACTATCTCCTCCTATATGCGTTTTGGAAATCCATCGAATTATTATTTCATTCAGAGCTCGACATGAGTTTGAATTTAAATTTGCTTTTTATTTTATTTTATTTTTTTTTTATTGACGATCCCCAATGACGGGGCAACTTTTAGCCAGTGTTGTTGTTGTTCTTGATTTTGAACAAATACGAAAAAAAAACAACAACAAATACCCGTTTGTATCTCAGTATCTGAGTATCTGAGTATCTGTGCCGTTCCCCGTTTTTTTTATTGCGTGCCTTTTGTTATTTGTTTTAATTTGGCTTTGAAGTTCTTTATTTTTTTTATTTTCTTTTTTAAGGGAGCCATAAAAAACGGCCTAAAGTAGGTCTCTGTTTTGGTTAGTTCTGGGATTAGAAGAAAAATATTATTTCAAGTAATTGTGCAGCGAAAGTTCTTCCCAAATAATCATCGATTATCGCCGATAAATATAGATATAGCCTTCTATATTTTGTAGGTCATCTGGGAGTCGGATAGCAGCGAGGGTGGTTCTGTCGGTAATGAGACAACGACAACGACAACGACAACGACAACAAACAACTTGTTGAACTTCAATTCGAATCATTTCCAGCAAGACGACATTTGTGATAAACGAAAGAAACAATCAGAGATAGGGAATCAAGTGAAGGAAAAACATAGATTACAATTACGTAAAGAAATCAATTTCGTCGAGTGTCGAAATTCCCGGGAAACGGTTCAGCCGAAACTACTTATTAAAAAACGAAGAAATCCAACTGTTTGAGGGCCGAACTTGCACTTCGAGGGTAAAGAAAGCAGTACACTTCTCGAAAACTAAGTCAAGAGGGTCTGAACTTTGAAGTTCTATTATCTAAGTGATGTACTGGGAAGGTGCGAATGAGTTTGAACCCTAAACTGGGTAAGGGGATAACCCAGAACCTCTGGAAAATAAAATAATAAAAAATATTGCGAGTTAAAGGTTGTCATTTGAAGCTCAAATTCTTGCCACAATAATTGCCACAAGGAGTTGGAACCTAAATACCCTTTATTTCTTAACCAAAACCACCATCTCCTGTAGCCCTCAGACCACCTTATTATCCTTATTTAATTTCAAGGATAAACCTTATATCGCATTGAAGTAAACATTGTTTTGACACATGTAACTGCAAATTGTCAAATGGAAAATAACCCCCCGGTGGCATGACAACAGTTTTTCATGTTTTCCTTGAATTCTTTGGTGTTTTGTCTGCAAATAGCACTGTCAGAGACACAAAGCCCTCTCACCTGCCCTGCCTCTTTTAATTAAAATCTAAAAACTAGACAAGCCACCCGCACATAGTTTCCTCAACTAAAACTGAAACTGAAACTGAAACTTGTTAGTAAGTAGCCTTAAGAAAATATTTGCTCTGATATTTAAATAATCTCCTGCAACTGAAACAGCCATAAATAAGAGTGAAAAAAAGGCAGTGCGATAAAGTTATTACTGTCATAACCCGGTCTAAAGATAGTACGAAATTGCGCTCCATAAAAAATGGAAGAAAAAATAGGAAGAAAACTTGATGAGAATTTCTCAGACATTAAATATTTACAGCCGTAATTTGTGAAGGGGGTTCTACTTGTGCTTGTGAGTAGAAATACTTTGCTCTTTCCGCCCCAGAACTGCGTCACTTGGCGGCTAAAAAAGCATAGAAAAAATGATAAAATAATTAGCAAAGTGATTTGTAGTTGCCAGGAATCGTGATTGGCCAATAGTTGAGTCATATTAGCCCAAATTGCCATCTCACTGGCTGGGCTTTTTCGCCAAAAGAAATCTCTGACGGAAGTATTGACTTGAAAGTCTAATTGCTGTTATCACTCATAAAAAATGATTAAGTCCGCTCACTATACTTACTGGCCGACCTTGGGAATGCAAAATATATTCATTTTGTTTACAGAACAGCCATTTATTGGATGGGATGCCTTATCGGAGGCCCCGTGATGATGAAATCATAGAACAGACCCAATAAGTCACAGCTCATCATGAGAGCTCATAGACTCCCCGAACAAACACAATTAATTGATATATTTTATGAACTCGGGGGTATTATTTGGCGAAACAATACTCTTGTCAGGCTGTTGTGGCACTTCTTCCCGGAATTCTCAAGCCACTCTTGCAGCATTTATGCAAAAATTCACAAAATGCAGGCTTTTTTACACCGCTGTCTTAAAGTTTCGGCATCAACATATTTGTGGTTAGTTTATTGACCGAGTTCAGTGGCGTTAACCGGTTCCTTTGGCATCCAAACAGGGGGAAGGGTCTCTCGGTTTCTCGGTCTCTTGGGCTTCTCAGAGTTTCTCAGTTACTGGGGGTCTGGAGGTCTGGAGGTCTGGGGGTCTGGCCGATAATTTCGCCACATTGTCACACACTTTGCCCAGCTGCAAGCCATTCGGTGATAGCCATGGCATAGCCTCCATAGCCTCCATAGCCTCCATGTCCCTCCTTAGCCCCCCAGAGCTATCCAATTACCGGCCATGTCATGACACATCCACCGGCGGCGATGAGCCAACATGACAATGACTTGCCATTTCGAATGCCAAACCGCGCTTAGATACGGATGCGGGTACAAGTGCAGATACATAATTGAGATACAGATACACTTTGCATACACTCAGCATTTTTTTCCGCCACTTTCCCGTTGCAATAATTGTTTTTTTTTTTCCCCTAAAATGTATTCGATTTAAAAATAAGTAATCAAGTGCTTCATTATCACAAAGTCCACACTTCGGGCGAAATCTAATCACGAAATGCCACAAATCTAAACTAATGCTTTTGTGCATAATTTTGTTAAAGATTTTGAGGGCACAGTGCTAAAATATTATGGTTTTTAGTTGTTAAAATATTTTTATTAATATTTTATTGAAGCGTATTTTTATAAAATTGGTCTGTTTTCAGAGTA
This sequence comes from Drosophila pandora, assembly GCA_021223865.1. Lineage (NCBI taxonomy): Eukaryota > Metazoa > Arthropoda > Insecta > Diptera > Drosophilidae > Drosophila > Drosophila pandora. The sequence goes on along the minus strand of JAJJHT010005266.1, from coordinate 1,167,338 downwards.
ATTAGCCAAGTAAAAGATATTTTTTAGAAGATTCTGGGTATAGAATTCGAACTTTTCATGGAAACCCTTTTTTCTTTAAATTTAACTTAATTTTTAAGGCTTAGAGTTCGAACTTTTTATATGGTCTGTATATTACATATTTTTTTTGAAGGTTTTTAGGCATTTTTATGATTATTCTTTATTTTTAAACCATTGTAAGGCGTTTTATAAATTAATGTATAAAAAAAATAAAAATAAAAGGTTCAAGGATTTTCTTTTCATATATTTTTAAATTATTTATAAAAAATAATAATTTTTAATACTTTAAAAAGCATAAGAATTGAAAAATTAGTGTCAGATGATAAAATAAAAAGCCATAGCTTCTCGATATCAACTCTTAGAGTACTATCGCATTCTATAAAAATTAAAAAAATAAATACAACACGAAATATTTGATTCGAATATTGGGCGTATACGTAATATCCCATCCAATATCACTCATACGACCCATTGGTTGGAGGAAAAGTGACAATTATTAAATAAAAAGCAAAATAAAGCTGGCTTCCCACAGAAGACATAAAGACAAAAAAAAATCAAAATAAAAAATTATATTTAAAATAAAAAATAAATGAATCAGAACCCATAAAAGCGAGTTTTTGAAATAATTTTTTGTAGAGTCCATTGATTATGATAATTATGATAATTAAATAAAAATAAGTGTGCAGCCCCTGCTTAGTGCAAATTATAATGAACACGTTAAAATTAGATAATAATTTAAAATGGAAAATAATGAAATAAGAGACCAGAGGATATGAGTGCCCATCTTCCCCCATAAAAGTCCATAAAAAAGAGCCCATTGCTCGGAATTAAAAATCTAAAATATAATTGTTTATTTTTGTAACAATTATGAATAATATTTAATACAAATAATTGGCTACACTCAAAAAAATAGTATATACACAATGTACACGCAGTAAACATACAGAGTAAAAAAAAAAAAGACACTTGGAAAAAAAATATGCGATAACAAGAACAATTTGCTAAGGTTAGGATGTGTTTTTTTTGTTGTGTTGTCTTGGAACCAAAGGCACTGAGTACGAGACTAGTTCGGTGGGCCATCCAGTGGAATTAGTTCAAGTCCCCGACGGGAGGTGACTTTCGGAGGCGAGCCCGGATAAAGTCCTCCAGGTACCAGCCGGCGAAGGCAACGATACAGAGGGCGTTCAGGATGTTAAGGGTCACCGCGTAGCTGGTTTGATCCTTCACCAGGCCTGCAATGGTCAACAGAAGTGGTTTTAAATAAAAAGAAGGAAAGCAAAGCCACATCAATGGGCCTCTTTCGAAGCACCCATGAAAGGATTAAAATAAAACATAAAAAAATAAAGTTTAAATGAGAAAAGGAGAGTGATGAAATAACCCCCAAGGCACAGGCTTTTGTGGACGAGATAGGCCCACTGTTACTTTAAAAAAAGCAAATAAATAAATAAGGAAATAAGAGTGCAGATGGCCGAAGGAATGCTGTATCTATAGCATCCAAGAGCCTTGGCAAGTTATTTAAAAATAAATAAAAAAATAATTAAATAAAAATAAATATTAAATAGGAGGAAATGAGGCTGATTCAACTGGCTTGTTGGGCTGCCGAGTGCTGAATGGTTTGGAGGTGACGAGAACTCCACCTGGTCAACTTTGTGGCCCTGCCAGTGTGGCAGTCGCAGTGTTAGAAACAAATACTGATGTCCTCGCCCAAGATGGTCACACTTTTTTGGGGTTCTATCGATTATTTGGCAGGAAGACTTCGCAGAAGCCCTTCTGAGTGTCAGAACCTTAGTAGGCACTTTGAATTCGTAGCTCCCTCTCTTGGGCGGACACTGCTCCCTCCCTTAGACGGACAAGTATGTCTTATAAGGCAGACTAAGGATAAACTCACCAATCAGAGGTCCGAATACCATCGAGAAGGTGCCGGACATGAGGAGTTGGAGACCCGCTGCCGCCGGCAGACGCTTCAGCGGCACATAGCTGGGAATGATGAGGGACCAGAAGACGGTGCGGAAGGCCTTGTTGAGGCCCAGCCAGAGGAAGATGCCGACCATGGCGTAGAAGTTGGTGGTCATCGAGAGGAGCATCCGGCCGACGCACATGCCCAGAATGCCCACCACGAAGAAGGTGCGGTTGCTCAGGTTGATCTTGGCGGTGATCAGCGGGATGAGGAAGCGCACCACCAGATCGAAGAAGCCCAGCGTGGACATGGCCAGAGCAATCTCATTGTTCTTGAAGCCCAGGTCCCACAGTATGAACGGCGTTAGGATCGCGAAGTTAATCTCCACAAAGTTTATTAGGGTGATGCCCACGGCCAGGTTCACGTAGGTGATGTCCCGGAGCAGGTCCAGGTCGAAGAATATGACCACCTTCATGTAGAAGGGCAGCTTCTTCCGCCGCTGTCGCTCCTCCTCGTCCTCCAGCTCCTGCTTCTGCTTCTCCGTCAGCTTGCTGGGCTCCGTCTCCACATCCGACTCATAGCCCAGGGCCTCCTCCTCCTTGATGCTGTGGCTCACCGAGATGCTCCTCTGCTGGCGCCCCGGTCCCGCCCCCGACGAGTCCTTGCTGGTCATTCGCTTCAGTTCGATGTGCCCGTTGCCGGCGTCCGACTTGTCCCAGGTGTTGACCCGATTCCGGGTCCCGGCACTGTTCAGGGAGGCCCTCGAACCGAACCAGCCGTCGTTGGCGCGCGGCAGGACCGGCGTCTCCGGCTCCACCACGTTCTTGATGATGTCATCGTCCTGGTCCTCTTTCTCCTTCTCCGACTGCAGCGTGGCCGGCTGCAGTGCCTCCGCATCCCGATCCCGCTTCACCACGTGCCACTTCACCGGCTGGTAGATCAGGGAGCAGGCAATCGTGTGCAGGGAGGCGCCAGCGAAGAGCAGGACTGTGCCCTGGACGCCGAACACCTTCAGCATGTGGGTTGCAAAATAGGGGGACACTATGGGTCCCAGTCCGGCCACTCCGAACTGGTAGGCGGTGGCCGTCCGGCGCTTAACCTTGAAGTAGGTGTTGACCGCCAGAGAGGAGGCCGAGACGGTCAGGCCACGGCCGAAGCCGTAGATAATTGAGAAGCTGAGCAGGTAGACGGTGAAGGAGGCGGCGAAGACCATCCAGAAGAGGCCAACGAAGGTGAGGACGGAGCCCCAGAGGGCCACCACGCGGTAGGTGTAGCGTCGAAAGAGAGGCCCATTGAGGAGGCCTAAAAAACGATTAAGAAGCGATTAAAAAAGAGGCCAGAAAATCAGATTACTGTTTAACTGGGAACTTGAAAGTCAAAATAAATAAATAGAAAAATAAGCAAATCAGAGCTCAGGCCTGGTCCACCATAAAAAATATTAAAATATAATATTTAAAAAAGAAGAGCCCAGAGTGAATGCTGTATCTATAGCATCCAATAGCGATGGCAAATAATTGAATTAAATATGAAATATTTAATATTAAATAAATAAGAAAAAATACAAGGCCGTGCACTACAACCCGGACTACCTAAGAGCCACAGGATATTTGAATATTAAATAAAAATAAAAATAAAGATAGAAGAAAAGCAGGGGGAGACCTGTCCACCTCATTCTTGCCTCCACTAAGTACCACCGCATATATTTTTATACTTTTGAAGGAAGCTTGTTAATAAAATATGAAATAAATAATAAATAATTCAAAAAATAAAATAAGAAAATGAGAAAAACAAGTTCCAGCTCTGAAGATTCAATAGAATAATAAAAACGAACTGTTACGCTTATAAATTTTTTAAATTAAATAAATAAAATAAGAAAATCAGAGAGGAGTGGAGGTCTGGGCTAGACGGAGGCCCAAAGACGACTGAAACTTTAGAAGCCTCAGTCTATGGGGAAGACTGAGGACCTGGGATAGTGTGACCTTGCTAGGGCCAAGTTCTTAATCCAGAAAATCCTGAAAAAAAGGATTGCCATTGTTGTTTAATTTCTTTTTTTAGGATTGTCAACTTAGGATTGCATTTTAAATTATTATTCTAGTTATTATATATCTCTGATCTGTGAGAATTTCTTGATTTTTTCAAATGGCAGTCTCCTCAAGGCATGCACTTTTAATCTACACTCTCCTTATGGCTTTTAGGAATAGAACTCTCACCCGTAAATGCAGAGACAGCTATCTGTGTGTTGATTATGGTGGTCAGTTGGGAACTGGTAATGCCCAGACCCGTCATCCGGTCCCGGAACAGAAGGCCAAACTGTTGGGCCAAAGCGAATGTCACCAGCTGGAGATGGAATATATATTTATTGATTTCATAGAGATATAGAATATGTATCTGGAAGTACTAACAATGTTGAGACCACTGGCCACGGCCACCAGCCAGCCCCAACCACCGTCGGGCGCCACAAAGTCCTCGCCCAGATCGCTCTTGTCCCGCCTCTTTTTCTTCTTGGGCTCCTCCGGGGGCGGGGCGGTTGGTTCTACGGGCTTCTGGGCATAGAATTGGAGGGCGGGTGGTTGGATCTTGGCATCGTTGGCTCCATTCTTGGGCAGCAGTTGCTCCGATGCCGCCGTCTCCTCGGGCAACCTCAGTCTGGATAGCTCATTGTTGTGACTGTTGTTGTTGTTATTGATGCTTGTGTTGTTGTTGTAGGGACTCCGGTTATCGGTCATCTTGGAGTAAGGATCTTAAGGTTTGTTTCTTTGACGTGGTGGGTGGAGGGGTGGCAGAGTCTCAGAGCAGTTGCATCACTGGGATGGCGATGTGGTGGCGGGCGGCAACTGGAGGGCATAGAATGGTAATTGGAATAATTAGAATAAGGATTAATAAAAATAAATAATAAAAAGTAAATCTGAAAAGAAGAGTCTCTTGGGAGAGGAAGGACTTTGGCTTTAGCACATTATTTCCCAGTGTGGCAGTTACTTGTCGGATTCTGATAGCTGCCACACTAATTGCCTTTAAAAGAGTGACCAATCTTCTAAGAGAAACAATATTAATGAAAAGCTAGTAACATATTTGAATTAAAATGACAATCGCTGCAATATCCATTCCAAACATTCGCAAACATCAAATTCAATTAATCCAATACCTGTTACCATCGAGCCTCCTGGCTATTCCCTTTTCCCTTTCCCAAAAAAAAAAACAACTGCCTTAATTAAAAACGAAACTGTAGCCTCAAAAGGATTTCAGCACATTTCCAAGGCACAAGCCGAAAAAAAAACAAAACACAAACGAACAAATAATCACAAATGCCAAATGCCAGAGGCCAAAAGGCAAACGCATCAATATTTGAACTTCCAACGAATTTATTTGCACAACAAGTCCGCCTCATTGGCTCCGACACTCGTTTGCGAATCAATTGAGCTCTCCGATTCTTATTTTTAATTTAATTTTTCATTTATTTGTGTCAGAGCTGAGCGACACACCAGAACGAAAGTCCAAAATACAACTGACTGACCGATCGAAGAGTCAGTATTACACATATTTTTTTTATTTTTGGTTTTTTGGACTAACTCTCACTCTGCATTTTTTTTCTCGGAATTTTTGAGATATTTTCGAGGCCTGGAAACGTGACTGCCAAAAAGCAACAACTAAGTAAATAACGACTTAACACCAAACACAAATACGAATACGAATACGAATTCATATGGTTTTAAGAAAGAGAGTCGCTGGATCGAAAACAGAGCATTATCTTTCAGAGAGTTGGAAGTATAACACGCTCGTAAATACTTTTGCGACAAAGGAATCGAGATATAAGGCCCCTTCGGCATTTCCAGATATCTACAACTGCCCAGGGACTGGAGCTCTAAAGGTCTGGAGGTCTGAAGGTTCGATTTCCGAGGGGGCCACCTGCAATATTATTCGGGCCATGTGATAAGAGCCACTCGGGTGATATCTTCTAATTATATTGTTGCCCAACCCAGATACAGATATGTATCCCCCCCAAACCCTACACGATTTCTTGACAGAGTTCTTTTCAAAGGGGAGTTTAGACCTTAAAACTTGTTCCTCTTTATGAGACACTTTTTTTAAACTCAGTAATTAGTTGAAAATATTGTGGTTGATTAAAAGTATCTTTGGAAGATAGCTTCCGTATTGTTTTTGTCACTGGCTTGCTGAATAGCTCGCTTACTCGCTTTATCGGACCCCGACTGACTGACTGACTTGTGATTTCATTCCATTCCCTCCGATTCGATTCACAAACGAAAATGACCACTAAAAACATATGGCTATGGGTTCGTTTGTGGCAGGAGATAAGATTCCCAGACAAAGTTCGCTACCCATTTCGCGATATATTCCGATGTAGAAGTCTCTAGTTCTAAAGGTCGCTCTCGAAACAAATATCAAATACCAATTTACAATGTTTTAATTATACAACCGGCAATCGGCAATCGGCACTAAACAATTATTATGGTGCATACTGTTTCAGACTTTTGACTCGTTTATCTCAGCTCTCAGCTCGATATTAAGCCAGCCGCATGCCCACATTATAATTGCTGCTAATTGACCTTAAGCCTTCCCCGGCTCAGGTCCCCGGTCCTCGGGCCAAGAGTGAGTCAGCTCTTTGGCGTTATCAGCAGAGTGTTTAGCAGAGTTATGGAATATTTCAATGCTGTTCACCAATCGATCAAAAAAATGTATATATTCATGAGGCACATGGCTTTCAGAAGAGGATACACGTGATATCTCGCCCAATATGTTGCAATTCGAGGGGAAAATAAGCCTAACATGACCTAGTTACTGATATTCTTTAGGGTTTTAAGGTCTGAAAAGTAACACTTATACTAGTCATCTCCAAGTATTCTTTATGAGAAGCGCGTAGAAGGGCGCTTTCGAGTTATCTCACTCTATTTGTCCCACAAACAAGATCCAAACTTTATGACTCATCTTATTTACATAATTAAACAGCAATTAAATTCCAACTAAATAAGCTGTCGACCCAAACCACTAGGAAGTATGATAAAGCCACCGACCGAGCAGCAAGACTATAAATATTTACACTCACATCCACGTGAACATAAAGCTATATTTTTACCGCAATTATAAATTCCGCGATTAGCGCTATAGGGATGGAAGTGCGATTATAAAATAAGCTAGTACTTGTTCTTCAGAGCTAATACTTCGAGACACTTTTAAAGCCAGAAACAAACACGGCTATAATTAGAGCTTTCCGCTCATTATACGATCTAACCCGCTGGCTACCTGGCCGTCTTGGCACTCCATAAAAGAGTATTTGCATGGCGGCCATAAAAGCGTTTACGATCTGCGGTGGCTGGCAGACGCCTTTTGGCAGCCACTGTCTCCGGATACGGCTACGGCTACGGGTATGGCTCTGTAAAAACGTAATCACACTACTTTTCGAGAGGAGAACGACTTTGATTGATGTTTTGATTGATAGTCGGTGGCACATCACGTATGTACTCCTATAAAAAAAAAAGCCTCGAATGAAATCTTAAATGCGAAACTTTTATTTAAAAAAGAAAGAGTTGTGAAATTCTATCCATCGGGAAAGTATTTAAATATTTAAGGGGTGCAGTCTTATTATTACTAATTACTATTACTAATTATTATTACTAA
>JAJJHT010005266.1:1131714-1154098 GCA_021223865.1 Drosophila pandora | reverse complement strand
TAGTATAAAAATATACAAAAATTCAAGTCAAAATAAGGTCTAAAACAAAGCCCAAAAAAATGTCTCAAAAACTTCTTCTATCTTCTTGATAAACCTGTTGGGGGAACTAGATCCCCCCAGTTGGGGGTACCTATAGAGACAATATACCCCCTGTATACCCCTCAAATCTGGGTTGTAAAACATAAAACCAAACACAAACTACGTCACCAGCTCAGAAACACAATTTTTTTCGCTCCTCTAGCTGCCTGACTTCGTTTCAATTCGATTTTCTTAGTTCTGTTGCTGTTGCTGTTATTGTTGTTGTTGTTGTTTGTTTGGGTTGCCCAATTGGCGTACACTGGAATTCATGGGGGCCAACTGTTGATTGGCAACAAACAAATGGGGAAAGACAGATGAGGGCCAGAGACAGAGACACTTCCTGGTGGCTGCTCGACACATTCGAATTGGAAAGTAATTAAATATATTTGTGCTACAGTCCCCAGTCTGAGTCCCAGCCTCCAATATTAATCATTTTCAGAATCATTTCCATTCCACAATTGAGGGGGAAATGTAAGCTATTTAAACTGCAATTTAATGACTGCCAACAGCTCTTGTTTGTGCCATCAAGTGATTATGATGGCTTTGGGGAGCGCTTCTTGAAATTTCAATTAACTTTCTGGCAGTCTAGCTGCCCGGAATCCGTCCGAAGGGTTATGACTACTTTGTAAGGGGCATAAAGCCTGTCATCCAACCACTTTCACCCACTACTGCCACACTTTCTCCCCCACCGCCTATACTCCGCTCTTATCAGCTGCTGCCGCTTCCTTCGTCCTTTTCAAAGGAAACTATAAAAGCACATTGCCTGCCTGCGTGTGGCGTCACCAGCTGAGCAACAAGTTGGAGCAGGAAGCTAACAAGACCAGAAGGTTGCGCCGCAGAGATGGGTCTTCAGAGGGAAAAAATATTAAATAAAAAAATATTTAAAAAAAATAAANTATAAAAGTTTTTTTGATTATTTATTACACATTTCCTCATTAATCTAAGGCTTGGAAGTTAGAAAAATAAATAAATTGAGCTCTTAATTCCAAAACTAAAATAAAAATAAAAAAATTAAAGAAGAAAACTATGTTCCATTAAAATTTCAAACTTTATACTTCACAATTTATATTAAAACATAAAAAAATACGATTTGAAAGATGATTCCAATATGAAAGAGATTTATATTTTTATTTAATATTTTATACTGAGAAAATTAGATATTTTTTTGAATAAATATTTATTATTTTCTTCTATAAAATATAACCCAAAACTAAATCGTTAGGCTAAGAAACTAAACGCAATAATTAACAGAAACCGAGTGCTATTAAAAATAGAAAAATAAAATAAAATAAATCAATAAAAATAAATATTTTTTCTCGCAATTTTGTTGCCATTTCTGCTGCCAAGTCTTGGCCATAAATTGGCCAAGTTAGTTGCCCTGTTGCCCTGTGCCCGATGAGCAAAAAAGCAAAAGCAAAGCAACAATCTGCTTTGGGCAGAAGCAGCTTGAAGTACTCGTATGCAAAGTACCCCCCGCCCACCAGCTCAGCTCTTCGGTTGTGATATGATGTATGTTTGTTGGCTTTGTTGGCTCTGTTTGTTTGTTTGTTTGCTTGTGTGACTCAAACATTTATCGATTCTTTGTCAAGCTGGGCGAAGAAGAGCCAAGCCCATGAATGGTGAGGAATTAATAGGAGAATGAGGACGGACACTGAGCTTGCGGGGACACTTTCATTTTTCATATTTTCATATTCATATTCGATGCTAATATCCCCTTTGAGTTGCTCAATTTGAAGTCATTGAATCCATGGCAATTAAAAGAGCTTTGCCGGCCAATTAGTTGGAAAAGGAGGCAGAGGCTCTGGTCAGCTCAAAGGACCAAAGGTCAGACGGACAGCTCTGTGAAGTTGATTGAATGGCAGCTCTTACCTGGTCATTATGCGGAGCTTCTTAAACCTACAAAAAAAATTAAAAATAAAATTAATAAAAAATATTAAATAAATTAAAAATAATTCTAAATAATCTGATTATTATTATGAAGCTATTAAGACCATCAAAGATCATCTAAGGAATGCCTTAAGGTTTTTAAAAAATTACTTACAGGCATCACATAGACGAGCTACGAAAATCTCAGAAATCTCTTTTCACAAAAAATTAAATAAAAATTGTTAGAGTGCTTGGTAGGTCGGTCTTTTGACCCTTGACCTCTTGCATACTGCAGAAATACTGCAGTTCCCCTTGATTTTAATAATAAAATGCCTCGAAGCAGTACAATATATTGAAAAGCAGAGACAATAAATATTTGTTTCATTCTAAAATTAAAATATAAATAAACGAGGCTTTGATAAAAACTCTTTGAGAAGGTGTAACCTGAAGCAGGATGGACAAAAAATAAAACATGCGTCAGGATAAACCTCTCACAAAATTATTATCTAAAAAAAAACACTGAAAAAAAACACTATGATGACTGGAACATGAATATATTACACAGAGAGACAACTGCAAATTTTTTTTTTTTCACATTTAAACAGATGAGCAGTCCCTGCGTAAGACATTAATGTTACTTAGACTGTTGGTTTTAGGGAGTATTTACTGTGATCAGCTGATGAGATCCTCATTAATGGAGAAGACCGAAAATCTGGCAACGCCATGCTCCCCCATCTCTTCCGATCGCTCACACACACACACACACACACACTGGCGTGCAGAGGGCCCAAAAAAGAGAGCAAGCCTTTGGAGCAGAGAGTGTTAACTGCAAAAAAAAATAAAAATAAAAAGAGCGAGGGAGCATTTGCGCAACTGCAACGGAATCAACAACAACAACAACAAAAACAAACAAATTGAAGCTCCAAGAAGGCGTAACAAAGGGCGCTGGGGAGGTGGAGGGTCGGGTCGGTCGCCTGGAGGGTGGTAGACCCACCAACAAGGCAGGTAACACATTGCAGCATGACTTTCCAAACCGCCATGCAACACTCCAGACAAAGAACGAATGTAAACAAAGGAGGCAGGCCTTTGTTGTTTGTGGATTTTGGCAAGCAAAGTGCAAGCAAGTTCTACGTACGTAGTACGTACGTCTCTATCGTTCGTTCTGGCCCCAAGCATTAGCCCCCTCTCTGTTCCACGCACCGCATTAGAACGCGATCTTGAAACAGGCCAACAATAACAATAAACACATGCCAGGTCAGGCTGGCAGGCAGGGAGGCAGGAAGGCAGGCAGGCACTCTCACTGTTCACTGGCTCTCTTACCTGCTCACTCACTCACTGACTGACTGACTGGCTCTCCCCACATTGCCTTTGGGGGACGCAGGCACAGTGGGGTCCATAAGGCCATCGGGTGCTGTTGGTTTGGGGAGCAACAGATCCTGGAAGTAAAGTAAAGATACTGTTAGAATGGGGAAAGATAATTTTTTATAGATACTTTATAGTTACTTTATTTTTAAACAAAAATTTAAGAGTTAGTAGTTAATAGTTTAGTTATTTTTTTGTTAAAATGGTAGTAAAGTAGTTAAATAGTAGTATTAAAAAGTAGTAAAAATGGTAGTAAAAAGTAGTAGTCTTAAAGGTTAGTAGCGAAACAATGAGTTTATTTTAGGCTTACCTTAACCTATTGATAGTTGGTAAGTTAAGTTAATAAATCAAGTTGAACTTTTTTCATAAGAAACTAGAAAAGTTAGTAAAAACTAATGTTAAAGATTCTCAAAATATTACCAAGAACTGTAGCTACAAAAGAGGTTTGGAAAAAGGCATAAAAAGAGGTATAAATTGTAGAAATAAGTCACCGAAATGAGGTCTAAGCCGCTGGTGAGAGCATGATGTCTAACCCGGCTGGCGATTAGGGTTCATTATCGCTGGGCCCAGTGACCATTTGTGCCCATTGTGCAGCGGCGGCGGCGGCGGCGGCGATGGCGATGGCGATGGCGGCATCAGACCAGCGGCGACGGGACAGCAGTCAGTATCGATTGAACAGCCGCGTAGCGCGTAGCTCATCGAACCGAGGAAGCGACTGAGCGAGCAAGCGAGACGGAAGACGGCTAACTAAGACGGAGACCGGAGACCGAGACGTGGAGACGTGGGAGACAGTGTGTGAACGGCCGCCCGCCGCCCCCTCTTTGAAATAAATAGCGCTTGCGAGGCGACCACGCTACCAAACGGCAGAAGTCCGCTGAGAGCGACGCACCGCACCGCAGCGCAGGCCCCAAAAGCCGCCCGCCCCCACTCACACACACACACACTTACACCACCCCCTTGGACTAACTAAAAAAAAAAGGGGAGACTATCCAAAAACAGCTGGAAGCAGAATAAAAAAAAAAAGCCAAGAACTCGGGCCAAAACAAAAGCAAAAAAAATAAATATAAAAAAGAATCGCGCGCGTTCTCTAAAAGTGCCTTAAATAAAAAATAAAAACAACCCACCAATAAAAAATAAATCGCGAAAAAGATCAAGAAACATGTTCGATCGTCATATTTTTTAAATAATTTTTTTTCGAGTGTTTAGAAGAAATCAAAAATAAAATAAACATAAATAAAAAATAAAAAACAGCGCAATAAGCAAAAAAATAAAATAAAAAATAAGAGAGAAGAATTAAGAACGCAGTTAAAACAAAATATCTATAAATCCATAAATACAAAAAAAAAATAAAATAGAAATAAAAGAAAAATAAGACGAAATCAAAAAACAAAACACAGAAAAGGGAGAAGAAAGAAGAAAGAAAGGAAAGGAAAGGAAAATGGCAACCAAGCAGCCAAGAAAAGTGGCCCCCGATGGCGGTTGGGGATGGGTTGCCTGCTTTGGTGTTAGTTTGGTCAACGTAAGTCCCCCCCCCCACTACACCTACCACCTACCACCTACTACTATCCTACTACCATTATCTATTCCATGCACTAGAGAACTATATAAACAACCCTCGCATTCCAACACAAAAATGTCAAATTCCAATTAATTAGCTAATAAGAATGGATAGCTAGTATTAGTACTAGTACTAGTTATACCTTTCCCTTGTCCGTTCCTCTTAGGATAGGTTAGTTCCACCCCCAAACCCAAACCCCAAACCCCACCCCCAATCCGAAACAGAAATCAGAATAAAAACCTCCAAAAAATATCGATTCGATAAGATGTATGACGAAATCCATTCCCACATATGTTTACACGAGGGTTTATGGGGGACTATCTACCCCCATATATCTCTGTAATACAGAGGGAGGGGGTACTTGCAGTTTAATCAATAATTAGGGGCGAAATATGGGTCATCTATATAGGATAGATACAATATCTTTTTATCTTAAAATCTATTGTTGTATATTTTCATAAATTATTTAGAATATTTAGAGTTTCTACCTGATAGTGCAACTTGTCTTCTGCATCTGTATCTGTAAAATGTATCTCTGCATCTTTGCATCTGTATCTGTATCTGCATCTGTGTAGTATCTGTGTGTGAACTGAGAACACCCCCCGCCGTTCGAGGAAACAGCTGCTTCTACTCCAGAAACTCCAGGCTCTCTCTCTCATTCTCTTCTCTCCCCACTGCTATAAGGAGGTAGAGAAATCCTAAACACAAAAAAGGAGACCCCCGATCAGGGCCAACTGAGATCCGATCTCGGATCTTCTCTATATAGTCAGTTCTGTCAGTCAGTCACGCATCCGACGCGTGATCTCAAAAATGCGCCTCTCAACACACTCGGATTTGTTTTTTTTTTCCTTTTTCTTCTGTTTCTTTAGAGGCCTACACACACTACACACTACACACTACACACAGAGAAAAACAGGGGCCTGTTTTGTTTACTATGATTTATGATTTGGAAATAGCATACCATGTTATTTGTCTGTGAGACGGCCTACACACTACATGGTTTATTCTTTTTATTTTCTTATTTTTCTACACACAAAAAAATATATATACAATATTATATAGGATATAGAATTCCTAGATCTGTTTTTGTCTCAAACTAACAACAAACAAAACCCAATTGACCCACTTTTCCCCAGAATTTGATCAAGTTTTTCTTTTGGAAAACTTCCAAAACAAACACTTACCTGTTTTTGAATAATGTGACATTAATATTCCAAGATATAGATCCTATAAATTATTAGGTTTATGTCTGAAATAATTCAAAAATTATTCAAAGTTTTAAAAAAATAATTAGAAAATTATAACTAACGGGTTTTTTGGAAAGAGGATTGTCAAGTTAGACCTTAAAATTCATAAGTTATAGAACTATCTCTATAATATCTTCTAATCAGATCATAGCAATTATGTAATAGTCTTGAAAATTACCCAACAGAGGGAGCCACCACCAAGTAATACCAATTAGAAATGCTAATTCGTGATTATACTCGTGATTATATCATCTGAATCTGAATCTGTATCTGGATGGCCTGAAAAGAGTCCAACTTGCAGATACATATATGAGAGTGTGTGTTTTGAAGAACAATTCTTGGTGACATCGAGGGCGGCTTGAAAAGTTGTGAGAGATATTGGGAAATTAATATAACTTTTTAGAGGTACGTCAAATGCTTCCATGAAGTTCATGGTTACATACAAGCATTCCGTACCTCTCAAAAATGATATTATATGAGATATTTATAACGATTAGTATTTTTGAACTTTTCGCTTATTTTGAAGTAGTTTTTGAAGCAGTTTTGATTACCAATTAAGTAGTAGAAGCCAAAGGGAGATGGATTTCAAAAATACTCACATCCTTTTAGCGTCTACTGATAATTAGATAATACTCCAAGTAATTTCAAGTACTCCAAATAAATTAAATAAAAAAATGCCTATTTTTTGCTCTGACTATCCCTTCAATAGAAGAAGATTAGCAGTCTATGTGTGTTAATACCAACATACACTGCTCAAATTCTCCTTGCAAAAGGATAATACTTTTCTGGATGTGATTTGTGAAGTTCTGATGATCGACTGGCGATATATACTCTTTTGTAGAGGAGCAGAACGCTTAGGTGATATGATAACTCTCACATCTAAGCAGTCCGTACCTCTGCAAACGAGTTTATTAGTCTCTGAACCCCCCTCACAGATAGAAGATTCTGAAGACTCTATAAGCAGAGTATCTTCTAGTGGTTAGAGCGCTTATATGGATGAAAAATATAAGCCGTCTCTACCACTAGGAGTACTACACTTATCTGGGGGTTATCCTTTAACTCTCTTCACTCTCCTCTAGGGGGTATATTGATCCAAAAATGATAAAATGTTAGGTGCTATATTTCTGCGAAAAAATACAAATATATGCACATGAACACTTTGTCTCTAATGGATCTCAGAATAATAATTTTTGATAATTCTATTGAAGTTTACAGTCTATTGGGGTGTATATTTATGGGTTTACCCCCTCTGTATAAAACCATACCATTTCCAAGACCCACCCACTTTTGTCTGGCTCTTTCAAAAACAAAAAAACAAAACACTAGACCGACCGGCAAGGCAATGCGCCATTTGAAAAACAAATCGAGTGTGTTCCACGATATTTGCCTTTTGTATTTGGCCTTTTATTCGACCGGCAATGGATATAGATTGTATATTATAGAGACCTAGGGACCAATTTTTGGGGAAATTTTAGCAGACTCCTTATTACTATGAGATCTATAGGAGCCTGTAGGTGGATTTCTGGCAAGTAATATCCGAAGAATTACTTCCCAATCAAACAATTAAAACTACTAACTCATTCTGGGGGAAAAAAAACGTATAATTCCATCCCCTGGAAACAAGATAGATAAGATATTTGGGCAAAGTGACCCACTTGGTCACACGACCAACACCACAAGCCCACAAACTAATCAGATCTCGAGTGCTTTCGAGTTGTTTGCGAAGGAACAAGAATTTAGAACTATCGTAAAATTTAATTGATCTTCCAAAGGTATTACGGATTGTGCTACACTGGCAGAAAATCTATCTGGGGAATATATGGGGGGGGCTAGAATGGCGATTGCCCGAAAGATTGTAATCTGGCTCGATTGGAGGTACAGGAGAAGGAGGAGAGTTGTGCTAAAAAATGAGTAAAAAATGGAACTTGTTTGTTTTCCTTTCCCCCACTATCTTTGCGTCTAATCGCTTTTTAAATCGTTCAACGAGGCAAATTAGCACTTGAACCTTATACAACACCCGCAGCAGGCCCCACAAAGTCGCGGGAAATATTAACCGAAAATGCCAAAATCCATATAGGAACCATCACTATTTGTTGCCATGGACATGGACATGGACATGGACCCATGGGGGAAAACTGGTACTACTATCTCGCCGGAAGACCCCTGACGCTCGTCAAGATAAAACACTCTTACAGACTTCAAAACACCCTGTAAGAGATACGTATTTTTAATAAAATACTATATGGAATGTATAGAGCTGACGAAGCTAAAGGTCTAGATTGAAAATAGATAGTAGCTCCCCGGATTATGAACCCTTTTTATATAAAATTTCTCCTTATCAGCGCCGGCAAGAAATATAGAAAATAAAATAAGAAAATAAATGCCCCGTCGTCTGTCTGTCTACAAAGTCAAGGCGAAAAGATAAAGGCGTCGAGAGCCGAATATCTGGGCCATAAAGAATTTAAATTAAAACTGCCAGCTGTTTACATAAAGCCTTAAAAAAAAAATCTATGGCACTTTAAATTAGTTTTCGGCCAGTGGAGGTTGTCGACACACATTACTATTGTATATTTCCCCAAATATATTCATTTTTTGGCGGAACAAAGTGCCACGGCCCAGTGGCTAATGGATAGAATCATTAGTGGAACTCGAAAAAAATAATATAAAAAATTATAAATCTCTGCTCTTAATTGTTTATTTATTTCTGATGCAATCTCCCCCACAGTTGAAGAATTCTTCTCTGGCTCTTTGGACTTTGCCTCTGACTTTCTAAGCACTTTTGTTAGCAATTTGTTGTCTTTGTTTACCTATAATTTATATTCTATTCTTTATTTATTTTTTTTGTGTTTTTGTGGCGACAGTAAATGAGGTGGGTGGTAGTAGTACTCTTTTCTCTACAAGTCTATATGATACAACTATTTCCCCAAGAGTATCTAAGAGTGCTTCAGATACTCTATCTATCTACCTCTCAGTTTTCTATTCAAAGAACCGCCTTGACGTCGAGCCAATTAATTTGTGCAGCAGAACGGCAAACAGAAATGAAATTAAAGGAAAATAAATCAAGAAAACAAGTCAACAGAAGCAAGTAATACTAAACAGCAAGAATCTGGCTCTTTTTTAGTCCCATTGTTATCATTATCAGGTGCGATTAACACCTTTTCCGTGGGTCTCAAGATCTTACCAGACATTCAACTGCCCCCTGAAGCCACACAGCAGAAACAACAACTTTGTGGGCAATTAGGCTTAAAGTTAGCACATCCGACTAATTGATAATTAGACAATGCGGATTAATTGGACATGTAAGGCGGGCGTGTTGGGCCAGCCACTCTGCAAAGTGTCAGCAAAAAACAGAAATAATCATAAAGGGAGGAGTAGATGGGTTCAAAAACGAACTTCAGATGCCCTTTAGCTTCAATTGTTTGATTAGAGAGAGGTTTTTGTCTTTCTAGAAGAGTGTTTTGGAAGGGTTCTTGCTTTTTTTTTGGAGTATTAGACCCTAGACTACAGATTTCTCTGAAAAAGGGAACAATAAGTGATATTACTCTTACTAGAACAATATTAGAACGGTTCCTTTTTTAAGAAATATTAGACTATGCTCTCTATCCTCCTAAGATCTCTCTGAAAAAGGGCTCTAACTAGTCTCTATTTTGTCCCTATCTCCTGCCCAGTAACCAACTCCCCTGGCACGCCACCTATACCCCCTGAAAGAGAAAAAAAAAAATAAAAACAAGAAGCTATAGCTATATTATTTGGTGTAATCACCCTGCTGTCGACCGACCGATCCACGACCGCTTAGCATTCGAGCAACGCATGCTCGCACTCACAGTACGTCATAAAAGTATCCGGCATGCCTCACTCAAGTCGGCCAGGCCAATCTATATCTGGGCATTTGTTCGTATTTGTTCATATACTATATGTATTCTGTATTGGAGTGAGTGGTTGTGGAATGGCATTAATGTCGTCGCCAATTTAGAACATTATTTCCGAATTGTGTTCCAGAGCCAGAGATCTGTTTTGGGTTTCAGGAAGGAGCCAGTGATCTGCCATAGAGTTGGAGATATAACTCCCTATTATTTGCACAATTGGCGAGTACCAGGGGAGAGACTTTGAATCGTATAACTAATAGAAGCAAAATAGAGTACTATATATATCATTTGGATCGTGGATAATGGATAATGGCGCCAACGAGCTGCAAACAGAGAGCAAAAAAGCACACTTCAATGGGCATTCGCAGGTGAATGATAAAACCGATTGATCCCAGTCCAAGACACTCTCTAATTAGATTCTAACAACTGCTAAGAGAGGCGGCTGCTAAGCCAGACTGCTCCCCAGATCTACTAACTGGCCCGCGATTTATGGCCCGGCCTGGCAACAGACTCCCAGATATCACACTTCGCAGATCCACAAATCGAATCAGATATCCAACTAATCACTCTTAGAACAGAACAAGGTCTCACGTGATTCTCAAAAAGTAAAAAAAAATTAGAAAAACAAGAAACTACAAACTAGAAACTAGAAAACAAAAATAGGAAATAGAAAATAGAAAATAGGAAAACAATGAAAAGCCCCAACGAGTCCCCGTCCCCAGCAATGTCATGATGACTGAGAGAGGGAAGAAAACAAAACCTGCAACATGTTGTTGCAAATCCAGTTTCTTGTTGCCACAACAAAGGCTTTATAGACAGCTGATGTTGCTGCCGATGCTGCTGCTGTTGTGTGGCAATCACGTGACTTTGTGGCAAGTACCAGGCCACCACGTCAGGCTGCCTCAACTCTTTTCAAGTTGAAGTTGAAAGCAAAACTCGTTTGCAGCACGGAATACAAACAGCTGCTTGCCACTGCCTCTTCAAACTGCATCTGTATCTGTAGCTGTATCTGTAGCTGTATTTGTATCTGTATCTGTGGGATAAATCACATGATCTCGATCATGTGCTGCACCACAACAGAGCCCCAACCCCAACATTATCCACGAAATACAAAAACCAACACCACCACGAACGCCCCCATCCGCTGCTGCTCCGTTTTGTTTTCCAATTAACAGTGGCCACTGGCTACAGTGGAACTTGTTGAACTTCAGGAAAGCACTTGAAGACATAAATGAAATCATATAACCCTTTTACCCATGATTTCCATGATATTAAGAGCCTTCTTGCTTTGCAAATTATTAAATATGAGCTAGAGGGGCGCTGCCATATAATGTACGGCTCAAATATACTCGAATGAGGGAATAGATCAGTTTAGAAGAGTACAAAATAAATTAACTAAATAAATATGAAAGAAAATGGTGCCTTTTAAATGTAAAACTATAAATAATCTGTTGTTCTTTTATATTTTATTTATTATTAAATATCTAAGAGTAATTAAGACTTTAGAAATTAAAATTAAGAACATAAAAGCCAGTTTGCTTCTTGATTTTAATCTAAATTTAACACATTTATCTTTGAAACTGAACTACCTTTAGGAAAATGGTCTAAAAATATCTAAAAATCCACAAAATTTCAACCTTCAAATAGCATTTCTATTTTTTGTGCCCTTTTTTGTTTATTTTTTTTTTTGAATAATTACTATTTTTTGGTTACGGTTCAATTGAAATTCAAGTTTGTCTTTGGAACGGCTTTTGTTTTGTTTCTTTTTTTTATTTTTATGACTATGGTAGCGAGAGAGCCTCAAGTTTCTATTATTTTTTGACTTTTTTGTTTGGTTTTTTTTTTAGCTATTAGGCATTTGATGCCTTTCTGTTTCAATTGAAATGTTTGGCAGCTCTGTCACTGTCTCATTTATTCAACAATTTTATTTTTTCGGTGTAAGGAAACGTACTTCACAGTTAATTGCTTCAATTGCCGCAACAGCAACAATTCAATTTCAATTTCAATTTCAATTTTCATTTGAACATTTTTATATTTTTTATTTACTGACGATCTTGCAATGGGTTTCTTGTTTCTGGTTTCTCTCTTATTTGTTTTTTTTTATACAAAATTCTGGTTAATTAAAGCAAATTAGTACTCAGAAGTAGTCAGGAGTTGAAGGCACTCTCGTTAAAAAGAGGAGTATATTTTATATTAGTCATGAATTATGTAAATTGAGATTTAATTAAGCCAAGGTGGCAGTGACTGATACTCATTTAATTGAAAATCATTGAACTCTTAAGGCATTTACTTTAAATTAATAAATAAAATAATACTTTTTGAAAATCATATACTATTTTTAACTCCACTTACTATTCACTTTAAGGCCTAATTCCCTAGGACAATTACTGGTAATTGTTGGAGGAAACTTTTCCGTCCGACTCTTATCGGGAGATAGCTTTTAAATTTATAAAAAATATGTAGTCCCCCGGGCGGAGTTATGGAGGGCGGAGGAGACTGATGAAGAGTATAAAAAATGCCACGCAGAACCTAATGGGAAATCGATAGGATGAATGGACTTGATTTACGATGGCGGCTCCTTATGAGAGGGGTGGTGGTGGTCTGATGGGTGGTGGACATCCCATGGTCACGACAATAGGTGACGTCTGTCTTCCGGGGGAACAAATACATATATCTGTGGAGGGGTTGGACGCGAGAAGAAGACGTCATGGACTTTGGACTCGAGAGTTGATAACACGCCAAAAGTTAATTCCAGAAGAGGACAGAACACGCGCCGCCAAGTGTTACCAATATCTTTGGGCCTTTAGATACGAGAACAGGTGGAAATGTGAACAGTTTTTATTATTAGCTAAGATCTATAAATAGGTTTTAATATAAATAGGTAAAAATAAAAGAGGGCTTTCGAAAATAGGGCCCACAAAGGGTTCTGATGTCAAGAGAGTGTACTTGAAAGTCATCAAATATTATACTTGATTTAAGACTGTTACTTTAGAGTAAGTCAAGTTAATATATTTTAAAATACATATAGTTTAGGCTTCTGAATTTCTCGATGATTTATGACGAAAGAAAATAAAAACAAAAACTATAAATCCTCGGAAAGTACTTTAGAAAAAGTTCCACAGAACCGAGAGCTGATGACAACGTGCCCAGGCAAGTGTAAAGGGTCGTTAAGTAAGATAGAACAGTGTTACACCAACCTACTATATTCTATATAGAGTGTATATAGAATCTATATTATAGATCTATAAACAAAGCCACTTTCGATGCGAACACTCAAGTGTCACGTTAATTTCACGCAGCCATCGGGCCAGAGTCAGATCCAGAGCCGGAGAGAGAGCTCTGGGTGTGCAAATTGGATTCGAAAATATTGCACGAAATGTTTAAAAATAAGTTAGCGTCTAATTGTGCAAATTTCGCATCTAAACTGGATGGATGGAAGCGGAGATGCGGTCTAAAAAATAAATCAATAAGATCAACAAGCCGACTGGACTGCCAAGTGGAGTGGCTTAGGCGGGTTGGGAGCGAGAATCCCAGGCTTGTTTGTTGTTTGACTTTTGCTGTTTTTCGCTAAAAATGTCGAACCAAATAGTATATATATAGCTCGTATATATATTAGATATTTACGAATTACAACCGAAAACTGAAATGTGGGAATTGAAAATGAAAACATGACGCTTCTGTTGCTTCTGGAACAAAAAAGGAAAAACACATGCCGCCTCCTCGTCGATTGATGTTTCCTGGTAGCATTCTATATTCTATAGGATAAATCGAATAACTTATTTATTCATAATCTTTTGAGGCTCTGGATCTATGTATATCCCCCATTTTCGATCAATTACCAGCAATTTTCCTCGTCCAAATCAGAGTGTGGCAATTTAAACTCAATTACAGTCCAACAATTACCCCCAAACCTCCGCTCTGCAAGTTCCCTATTTTTTACCACTTAGTGAGCGCGTGGTTTTCCGACATTTCTTCAATTATGATTTCCGATAACTCAATTATCAGGCAATTAAAGGCTTTGAATGAAATGCCATGCCAGTCTATAAAACGCCTCCCAAAAAGACTCGTCTATCAAATGCAATAAAAAGTCGAGCCAAAAAACAAAAAAAAAAACTGTAGAAGAAATCAATAAGCCTCCAATATATTCCCGCAATCAATAATAATCGCAGTCCAGTCCGAGTTGTATTGAGAAACAAATAAAGCACTTTAGGTAGCAGTTTAAAAGAGTTTAAAAATTTCATTGAAATTGTCCAGTTGGAAGAGGCTTCTCTGGAGAGCCTTTTAGGGATGCCCTCGGACAAGCGAGTCAGTGATAAGCTTGGAGGGCGAATCTGTCACTCTTTTATTATATTTTTAAAAGGAAATCCCTACTTGGCCTAGAAGTCACTAGCTTTTAAACCCACAGCCACCGTATGGCGAAATTCAAACCATCGTTATCTGGAATACAAATTGGAGCCACTCGAGTCTCTAGTCATGACAGGAATCAGCCAAAAAATACAAAGATATGGCCGGCGAACAGAAGTCGCCTGGAAAAATCCATCAATCACCCACCGATCATCATGAATGGAAGAGATAATGAGACTGAAACTGGAACTGGAACTGACGTCGCCATTCCATCCATTGACAAGAGACGATGACGGTCAAATGGAAAAAAATCTATATAATATATATGCCATATTGCACAATCGGTGATAAGGGAGACTCTGCTATTTGAAGTGCAGTGATAGGCAGTTATATGACGGTTCTGACTTACCCACTTCTAGAGGGCCCTCTCCCCGGAACGATAAGTCCACTCTACGGGGGCGATATGGTTATCCAAATAGTGACGTTATTGTGCGTCATCTCAAGTCCCTTGGCCTCCTCAAGGAGCTCTCTCCAGCTCTCCACCTCTCCGGGCTGATAAATCAACCGGATTACGCCTCCATCCTTCATCCAGATTAGACCCGGACAAATGGCCCACATAAAAGTGTACGAAAAACAAACAAGATTGAATGGAAGCCGTAAACTGGTAGGCGTTTATGATTTACGGCCTGGGGGAGTCGGTGATTGGGGGTTGTGGTTTCTGGTATTACCTCCAAGGAGTGCACTTTTCGATGGGGTTTCCCCAATTTCTTCTCATTGGAGGGGTTTCCCGGCAAGATTTGTCAGCTATAAATATAAATCAAAGGTTGAAATTTAGTTTAAAATATTAGTTTTCAAATTCTTATAACTGAGACAGAAATTCCTTATTAACTTTGAGATCTGAGGGACTATTTTGGAAGCATACTATAGATATATAGAGATATATAGAAATATATAGAAATATATAGAGATATATAGAGATATAAAGAGATATATAGATACTATAGACTATAGAAAATACTATAGAAGAGTACTATAGATACCTGATCTCTTGAACTAAACAATAAACTTGGAACGTGGTAAATTATAATATCATAAACATATCACAAAATATCATATAAAAATATTTAAAAACATACCATAAAACTTATACCATACAATTTTACTAAATACTTCCTAAAATAATGTAATATTAAGTGACTAACTTAGTCAGACTATTTTAAACTAAGATTAAATGATTTAAAATTATGTTTTTACATTAAAAATATTACAGAATATTACAGAATACTCTTCTAGAAAACCACTCTTAATCCCTTAATAATACTATAATCCCCTTCCAGCTGGCCACCCGCTCCATAGAGCCCTCCTTCGGCCTCCTGTTTGGAGACACTCTCAAGGAGCTGCAGGTGGGAACGACGGGAGCGGCCATCATCATCAGTGCCCTGGACGTGTGCATGAACTTCTCGGGCCTGTTCGTGGGTCCGTTGCTGAAGGAGTTCTCCTACCGGAAGGTGGCCATCGCCGGATCGCTGCTGTGCGGCCTGGGCCTGGCCCTGACCTCGCCGGCGACCAGCATGGCCCACATCCTGAGCACCTACTCGGTGATCAACGGGATCGGAGTGGGCCTGTCGACGTCGGCGGCCTTCGTGGCACTGAACCACTACTTCAAGCACAAGCGCGGCCAGGCGGTGGGCCTGTCGATGGCCGGAACGGCCATGGGGATGCTGATCATGCCGCAGCTGGTGAGGATCCTGCTGGAGGCGTACGACTTCCGGGGGGCAGTACTGCTCCTGGCCGGCATTGCGCTGAATGCCACGGTGGGATCGGTTCTGCTGCAGCCGGTGAAGTGGCACATGAAGGAGGAGTTCGACGACGAGGAACTGATGTGCATCTCGGCCCTGCCCACGCCCCAGCCCCAGCTGACGATCGGGGGAGGGGCAGGAGGATGTGCACAGTCGGCGGTCGCCGCTCCCGAGTTCAAGGTGATCAAGGAGGATGGCAACGAAGAGGACGCCCTGCCCGAGATGAACACGCTGCTGTTCCACAAGCATAATCCGCACCAGCACTCCATCCGGAAGAACTACTCCGAAATGGCAATGAACACGATGAACGGCTCCCGGCTGGGTCTGCCCAAGAGGCCGACCTTCCCGCGGATCATGTCCCTGGCCGGTGTCCAGTCCGCCGCCGTCGGCGAGTCCGGCGGCTATCCCTCCCAGGCGGAGATCAATGCCACACAGCTGCGCTGCCGCAAGGCCTCCGTCACCTCGAACCTCTCCTACATGGACTTCACCGGCTCGATCCTCCAGGTCCACCTCAACACCGGCGACGACGAGTTCGAGCAGAACGATCGGGAACTCCGACGGGTCGGCACTGCCACCGGCAGCATCGTCCTCGGCGGCCATCGGGACAGCTTCATCAAGATGAAGCCCACGGAGCTGGACAAGCAGGCCGAGGCGGCCGCCGCCCTCGACGAGGCCGAGGCCAAGAAGAAGCAGAAGAAGCCAGGCTTCTGGCGGAGATTCGCCGACCTGCTCGACATTGACATGCTCAAGGACAAGATGTTCCTTAACCTGCTCTTTGGGCTCTCCATCTTCTACGTGGCGGAGATGAACTTCAAGATGGTCACGCCCTTCTTCTTCGCCAACCTCGGCTACGAGAAGGCCGACGTCGCCTTCTGCCTCTCCATCACCGCCATCACGGACATCGCCGCCCGGATCGTCCTGCCGCCCATCTTCGACCGCACCACCATCAAGAAGCGCACCATCTTCCTCGTCTCCATCATCTTTGTGGCCCTGACGCGATCAAGTGAGTACCAGACAGAGTTACCCTAAAAAGTAAATACTTTAAGAACATATATTTCATAAAAGAAGAGTTCCTTTAATCCTTTATTATCCTGCTACACAAGGACTAGGATTCCTTGTGAAGATTTCCTGTCAAGGATCTCTTTATTTTCCAGTTTTATCAGACTTTTGATCTGCATAAAAAAATCTAACAAAAATATTTAGCATTGAGATTTTGATGCAGAATTATCGGGAATCGATACAGAAATCGATTAAAACAGTCCGCTTGAGGATCAGACAAGAATTGGCAGAGATGTGGACATCCCAGTGGCCCATATGGAGGTTTCCAGCGTTTTCCAGGGGGATCCCATGGAAAAGTTGAAAAAAAATCTAAAAAATATTTCGCATTGAGATTTTGATGCAGAATTATCGGGAATCGATATAGAAATCGATTAAAACAGTCCGCTTGAGGATCAGATAGGAATTGGCAGAGATATGGACATCCCAGTGGGCCCAATGGGGGTTTCCAGCATTTCCCAAGGGGATCCCATGGGAAAAGTTGAGAAAAAATCTAAAAAATATTTCGCATTGAGATTTTGATGCAGTTTTATTGGAAATCGATATAGAAATCGATTAAAACACTCCGCTTGAGGATCTGATTAGAATTGGCAGAGATATGGACATCCCAGTGGACCATATGGGGGTTTCCAGCATTTCCCAAGGGGATCCCATGGGAAAAAATTAGAAAAAATGTAAAAAATATTTCGCATTGAGATTTTGATGCAGAATTATCGGGAATCGATACAGAAATCGATTAAAACAGTCCGCTTGAGGAACAGACAAGAATTGGCAGAGATATGGACATCCCAGTGGGCCATATGGGGGTTTCCAGCATTTTCCAAGGGGATCCCATGGGAAAAGTTGAGAAAAAAATCTAAAAAATATTTCGCATTGAGATTTTGATGCAGAATTATCGGCAATCGATATAGAAATCGATGAAAACAGTCCGCTTGAGGATCAGACAAGAATTGGCAGAGATATGGACATCCCAGTGGACCATATGGGGGTTTCCAGCATTTTCCAAGGGGATCCCATGGGAAAAAATGAGAAAAAATGTAAAAAATATTTCGCACTCAGATTTTGATGCAGAATTATCGGGAATCGATACAGAAATCGATTAAAACAGTCCGCTTGAGGAACAGACAAGAATTGGCAGAGATATGGACATCCCAATGGGCCATATGGGGGTTTCCAGCATTTCCCAAGGGGATCCCATGGGAAAAGTTGAGAAAAAATCTAAAAAATATTTCGCACTCAGATTTTTATGCAGAATTATCGGGAATCGATGCAGAAATCGATAAAAACAGTCCGCTTGAGGATCAGATAGGAATTGGCAGAGATATGGACATCCCAGTGGACCATATGGGGGTTTCCAGCATTTCCCAAGGGGATGCCATGGGAAAAAATTAGAAAAAATGTAAAAAATATTTCGCATTAAGATTTTGATGCAGAATTATCGGGAATCGATACCGAAATCGATTAAAACAGTCCGCTTGAGGATCAGACGAGAATTGGCGGAGATATGGACATCCCAGTGGGCCATATGGGGGTTTCCAGCATTTCCCAAGGGGATCCCATGGGAAAAGTTGAGAAAAAATCTAAAAAATATTTCGCACTCAGATTTTGATGCAGAATTATCGGGAATCGATATAGAAATCGATTAAAACAGTCCGCTTGAGGATCAGATAGGAATTGGCAGAGATATGGACATCCCAGTGGGCCATATGGGGGTTTCCAGCATTTTCCAAGGGGATCCCATAGGAAAAGTTGAGAAAAAATCTAAAAAATATTTCGCATTGAGATTTTGATGCAGAATTATCGGGAATCGATATAGAAATCGATTAAAACAGTCCGCTTGAGGATCAGACAAGAATTGGCAGAGATATGGACATCCCATATGGGGGTTTCTCGTATTTCCCTATTGATTGTATTATATATTATTATATTATAACTTAAATAGTTGTCGAATAAAGAAATAATTTCATCTTCTCCGACTTTCAGTTATGGCTGAGCAGACGGAGTGGACCTCGCTGATGGTCTGGCTCTCCATCTGCGGCTTCTTCAGGGGATCGGCGTTGAGCAACTTCACCCTGACCGTCTCGGAGTACTGTTCCTTGGAGAAACTGCCCTCGGCCTTCGGCTGGCATTTGGTGGGCAAGGCCCTGTTCGTGATCTCCTTTGGACCATTGATTGGTAAGTATCGCCATTTAATTAATTCGTAGTAGTGGACCAAGTGTTCCATGCATTTCCCTGAAAACCCTAAACGAACCTGTTGACTTTTGACTTTTCAAACATCCCCCATCCCTCATCCCTCATATGCCCATTGGGAAAATCAGTAGCTTTTCGTTCGAGAACTAATTAATTCAATTGAACCTGACATCGGTTGCCGGTTCTGACATTTTCTGTGAAAATCGGAGGCAGAGGAACAAATGGGAACATGGAATGCAATTCATTTGTCATTCAATTCAGTCGCTGAAAGTCAAAAACGGAACTCAAAACCGAAAAATTAGGAAACTTTTGTGGGTCTGGGACATGAAATGAATGTGGTGCCTATGAGGCCCTAGAGGGGAACAATTGATTGACTTCTAATTAACTGGGATTGTGTCCGTCATCCATCCACTACAGGTCTCATTCGGGACATTACCGACAGCTATCCGATTTGCATACACACCCAGAGCGTGTGCATCATGATGTGCGCCTTCGCCTGGGGCATCGAGTACCTGGTGGAGTACATCCATTCCCGGCGCCGTACGGCGGATGCTGCCCAGCTGCCCGGCCAGGATCAGGCAGGACCTGCGACGACAACACAGCAGCAGCAGCAGCAGCAGCAGGATGTCAAGCTGTAAAGGATACTACTTTGAAGGATGGAGGAAACTATCTACAAGAGACACACACACACGAACACACACACAACAAAATGTAATGAAAAGTGGGCGAGAAATGCCACGAAAATGTATTAAAAACTCAATTTAGTTAAATCATTTTTTTTTTTTTCGCTTTAATCAGTAAGTGTAAGCCTAGGATTTGGAGAGACATTGACAAAAAAAAAAAATCACACTCCACATCATAACTAAAAATTAATATTAATTATTCAGTTAAGTTAAATGAAGAAAAAACTGTGCTTTTAAATTTTTTGTTCTCTATTTTTTGATGTTCTCTACTTTGTTTATTGGTGAACTTGTATGTGATAGTTCAAAGATAGCTTATAACTTAGTAATATAACTAATGTAAAAGATAAATATTGATCGGCTTTAAAAAGAGTACCTAAGGAAGCAAAATATACACTACTTATGTATAAAAAAAAAAAAAGAAAAAATATGAAACCAATTTAAGGACCAAATGGCAAGTGTGTGAACTGAATAAATGAATTCAACAGATATCCCAAGAAACCAACTAGAAATCCCTCTATGTTCAGAATGCCAGATATACACATACAATTTAAGACTTATTTTTTAAGGTAATTGTTTAAAAAAATGCAACTAGAAACCCAACCGATAAGCAATACAATGAAAAATATGTGGCATACTTTTGGGCCTGAAGATTCGCAGATGTTGCCACTTAATAAAAAATAAAATAAACTATTAAACTATATACACAAAATATTATATTAAACTTTAAGCTATATATTGTACTTAAAGTGAAGTTTGTGTATGTATTTTTAATTTTTTTTTTCGTCGGTCTGTAGAACGAGATTTTGATAAAAGAATTGTACGAAGTTGAAGTGGATTTTTTGGAAGTGTATTGCGCCGATATTGTAGCCTTATAACTTTATATATATTATATATATAGCAGTACAGAATATACATATTCATATTTAGATGTGTGTAAAACAAATTGAAAATAAAAACAAATAAAACTTTAATTATTTCTTTGAATTAAAATGGAATCATGCGTCTCTGCAAGACAAACAGTTTGTAATGCGATGCGTGAAAAATAAATTTAAGTTTCTATAAATTATGCACAAATATGGCATCATGTAGTAGCTCCACCTCACGAGGACGGGGTGGGTCTGCTGTAAATCTAGAAGCGAAACTGTTTGCCAGAAGAATTAGTTCTCAAAAAGAAATACTACAGAAAACTCTTATCAGCGGAGGGAACGCACAGCAACACTTGTTTTCTCGATACGCCCTTACTCCGTATGATAAAATTTTTCAGAAACAAAACAAGATACTATGATTTGCAATTGTATTTTTACAATTACAACTTTTTTACAGACAGATCTTTTTTTTGGGGGGGCGTGGTGGACCGTAGAGGTTGTTTTGTTTACTTTTCCATTTTGAAAGGTTACGGAAACACTAGATAAATAGACACAGCGGAATTCGGAATTTATCTTATCGGGAAAGTCGCAGAGTCTCGGGCCGTAAACCTTCGGCCATAAGAAGCTTAGCTTGGCCATAAAGACCCGACCCGATAAGCGGGCAATCATCATGAGGTGCTACCGGGCACTGCCGGTACTGCCGGGCAACCCAGATTGATGTGCCCACCGCCTCGAAGGTGTCACTTGCCACCCAGCAGCCCGCCGAGCAGCATCCCACATGTCGAAGTCCGAATCGAAGTCGAAGCGCTACAAACTGGAGGCCCCCGATGGCGGTTGGGGCATCCTCGTCTGTATTGGCATGGCCCTGCCTTTTGTAAGTTTTTTTAGTAATTTTTTTTTTTAATTTTATTAAGTGAGAAGAAACTCTAAAGAGTTCTCTCCCCTTCAAGTAACCTACAAAATCAGTCATTTAAATTAAATTTGGTTTTCTGCCTAAAAATTACATAACCTTATGCTAACAATTTTATTGAAGAATTATGGTGACTTTTCTCGAATTCTACTCTCTCTATTAGAGCTATGAACATTTTTTGAAATTAATGAAAATAACTCTAAATAAAGATGCGGAAAATGAGTAAAAAATAAAAATATATATTTAAATACCACTTTATTTTGTAGACGGTTCTCAAATTTGTCACCCTAACACAGAGATATTATCATTTTAAAAAAATTAATGAAAATAGCTCTCATTAGGGATGATAAACATGAAAAGGAAGATAACTAAAAAATAAAAGATTCAATAAAACAACATATTTAAAACCAAATTTTTGAATTGTAGACTTTTCTCAAATTTAAAAGATTCAATAAAACAACATATTTAAAACCAAATTTTTGAATTGTAGACTTTTCTCAAATTTGTCTCCCTAATATAGAGATATATTCTGTTTTAAAAATAAAAGAAAATAAATATT
>JAJJHT010005266.1:1110277-1121566 GCA_021223865.1 Drosophila pandora | reverse complement strand
TTTATATATTTAAATTTTTTATATTTTTATATATTTAATGTTAGACGCTCTCCCCCTATACGTTCTGCACAACCTCGAACAAATCGATGTGGGACGTTTCCAAGAACAGAATACAATACAATATATTGTGTAAATTATAAAATAAAACTTAGGCTTAAACATTTACACACACTCACATATATAAATACATATATTACTTTATATATAGATGTACATATATTTGCAATATACAATTCAAAAACAATTTTAAAACTAAACGAACATTGGTGGTTGATTGTTTAGGTTTGTCATGTGGGCTTTTGTTTTCGTTCTCCGGTGATTGGCACAGAATTGTTGGATTAAAACTAAGACACTCACTAACAAAAAAAAAACAAAAAATAGTGCTTAACTAATTTAAAAGTAAAACAATTTGTATAATTAGACATATGTGTATATTAACTAGAATGCGTTCTAGCTTCTGGCTGGGAAGCTGGCTCTTGATTTCTTTTCTGGTTTTTTGGGACTTGCTTATGTAGCTCCGGCAGGAGATCCCACTTCTGTCTCACCCACAGCCCCAGCTCCAGCTCTAGCTCTACCTCCGGACGATCCTGGTCCTGGGCCAAATCCAGGTGATTCAGCAACAGCAATGGCTGCCGTTGTCGGCGTAATGGCCTTGGGTGCAAAGTAGACCTCATAGTTGTAATATCAAAGCTCTTCGCTGGCCGTTTTCTGTTCCTGCACGTACTCCTTGGGGAAGTAGCCAACCTAGGGACCCAAATGGAGAGTTAAAGTGATTCCAACTAGTGCGATTCCCCCACTCACAGTATCGCCTATCTTGCCGCGCCACCAGCCTTTGCTGTCGCCATCCTTGCCAATGACCAGGACCTGGCAGTCGGTCCTCAATTGCAGTTGATTGCTTCCAGCCTTTGGTTCGTAATCATACAGGGCAGTGGCAATCACCTCCTTGTAGGGCCACTGCAGCGACTGGTTGAGCCTGGAGAGGAGGTAGCCACCAAATCAGGAACAAGATCGTGAGTCAAGAATCGTGTATCGCTTACCCTGCGAAGTTCTCGCCCAGATCGTTGCGTTCATAGTAGGAAACCAGTTCGACAATGGTCTTGAAGTGCCTCCGCGATGACAGGCAGTACAACATGGACTCGCCGGCGTTCTCCTGATTGATTTTCATGTGCTTGATGACATGGTCGTCGGTCCTAAAGGGAATGGGTTATAGAATCTCAAAAAAAAACAACAACACCCCTCTGAAACTCACTTTAAACTCAGGGCATACATGGTCTCATGGGCCGTGGACGGTCCCTGGGGACGGACGCGCAGGAGATAGGTGCCTATGCGGCGATTCTCCAGCCTATTGGCCGCCGTTTCACGGTCCATGTTGCCGGCAAACCAATTAAACTCGGACAGCTGGCGATCGCAGACTGGCGGAGGCATACTGACTGGATTCTGCTTGCACCGACCCGTCGAGGATATACAGCCCTTGTGGACACTGATCTGGCACACCTTGCAGCGGTAGCCCTGGTGGATGCGGCCCTTGAGGAACTTGGAGCAGTGACGGCATGTAGTCGGAGCATCAAACGTGTATATCTCCATTTTGTGATCTGTGCTGCGGCAGCCGGGTGGTTCCAGACTCTCCCTACAATGGACAGAGTGGTAAGTGGAGAATCTAAGAAACAGAAGGGATAAACCCACATTGCCTCCGTGAGGGCCTTGCGCCACTTATCCCGCTCGTGCTCGGATTTGAGGTACAGGGTGAAGGCCGTCTTGCCGGACTTGCGGGCCAACAGTAGCTGATACTTGAAGCGGGTATCCCGGCCGAGGGTGCGCCTCGAATGGCTCTGCTCCACGCGGTAGTCTGCCAGGTTGTGCGAGTCCTTGTAGGTGTATTGCATGTCGCCCGTCCTGATGTGCAGCGCCTTGACCATGATCAGGATCTTGTCGAACACAAATGCGTAGCGCAGCTTCGTCTTCTGATCCTCGTGGGCCTTCATGTGAAGCTCTCCATCCAAGAGCAGACGTCCATATTGCAAGAGATCGCTGCCGGCTCCGTTCTGGAGCTGGTGCAAGTCGAAAATGCTGTCCTTGACCTTCTGTATGATCACCAAGTGGTCAGAGTCGCGCTTAACCTCGTTGATATATTGGGAGACATCGATCATGGCATCCTTGGCGCGCTCCAACGACCGGTAATCCTCGTGTCCCGGCGACGTCTCCTTCACCAGCTTGTCGAGGAGCAAGTGGTACTTGAGGATGCGCTGCATGGGAACGGAGAGAATGTCCCGCAGCTGGAGCTTACCCACGTTGTAGTCGCGTTCGCATTTCTGGACCAGCTGGTCGATAATCTGGTTCTTCTTGCACACATCCGCGAGGTTGTCGATGGCCCCCAGCAGGCAGGAGCAGTACTCGCCGTAGATTAGGAAGGGTTCTCGGAACTCCATAAAGACCTGGGCCATCTTTATCTTGGCATTTGGTGTGAGGGACTCGCGCAGCTTGTGCAGGAAATTGGTGTGGATATCAGCCAGTTCCTAAAAAATTAATTCAGTTTTTAGTTCGTTTAAGTATTATGTTATATATCGTACCCTTATTCGTGGAAAAATAGCCTTCAGCTCATCCTGGTTAAGGTGCCGCTCCAGCGGCAGCATGAACTTGGTCTTTAGGGCGTTCAGCACGTCCAGGTAATTGGATTCCGTGTCGATTAGCTCCCGAATGACATAGTCCCTCTGCTCGAAGCTTGTTGTGGAAGCGGTCTACATGGGAAAGATAGAATCACAGGGATTAGCACGGTCGGAGCTGGCAGGGATTCGAAAGGCCACCAGTGGATGCTCATGCAGGGCCAACTAAACAAAAAAATTAAGCTACCTGGCTTCTACTCGTCCTGTGCAGGGCACACAGATCTTGGTAGACTTCCTCTTCTTTTGTATTGGTGTGGTCATAACCAGTTCCATTGCATGCAATATTGTCGGTTGTACTAAACGGAAAAAATAAAACAAATCAAATAATCGAAATTATAAAAACCAATATAAAATATTAAATAAACTAGGTGCTAAATTAAATCATACATTTTTAAAACAAATTTTGAATTCGATAGACCGATAGCTAAGCCCGCGTACCCATTTATTGGGGGATACCAGCGTTGCCACCTCGTAAAATATTAACTATTTCTGTTCAAAAAATCGTTTTTCTTGCAGTTTTTTGTAAGAAATTAAGTCGATGAAACCATGCACGATGTTTCTTTAAAATTTATTGTACTGGTTCATTAGAAACAATCAAGCAATGGTGTGAAAACAAGATGTGATTTTTAAATGTATCATTGAAGAAGTTTAATGTCGTTGTCGGCTAAGACGACATTCTTTTTAAATTTAAATGTAAATTTATTTAAAGAATACAGGTAGACTATTTAGTATATTTAAGGAAATCAACCAGAGTTTACTGAAAACTAAAAAAAAAATTATAAACAAAAATTTAACTTGTATAAATTTAAAAATTATTAAAAACTAAATAATAACAATGAACATTCCCACAAAAATATTATATATTTTTTAAATACAAGACTAGAACAATATATAAGAACGGCTAAGCTGGCAGNTTAATGTCGTTGTCGGCTAAGACGACATTCTTTTTAAATTTAAATGTAAATTTATTTAAAGAATACAGGTAGACTATTTAGTATATTTAAGGAAATCAACCAGAGTTTACTGAAAACTAAAAAAAAAATTATAAACAAAAATTTAACATGTAAAAATTTAAAAATTATTAAAAACTAAAAAATAACAATGAACATTCCCACAAAAATATTAAAAATTTTTTTTAATACAAGACTAGAACAACAAATAAGAACGGCTAAGCTGGCAGCACTGTTTGACTGGGTTCTGGCCAAGTGTGACCAGTCGATAGTTATCAGGTTTGGCCTTAGACAACAATCGAAAAAAAAACATTCACCACATTTCCATTAGGACTGCCTGCCTAACCAACAAAGCACAGCAGAAACCTACGTCCAGGGACAAGAGGATCCAACTGGGAGGATGGAGCACCACACGTACGCCAAGAGCGGCTCCAAGAAGTGTAAGTGCCAGCCACCAGCATCACGTGTAGCGCCAGCCATTTCAAATGTTCACCATTGTCGTTTTCTTGTCTCGTCCCAGGGTCTGCCCAGGAGAAAAGGGATCTGGTGGAGCAGCGCATTGCCGCGGATGATCTGTTCTCGAAGTACTCGCCAAAGCACGCGGAGCCATGGAAGTGAGTAATGTGTCATCTTGATCTTTTTTTGTTGGTTACATAGACGTTGGGCAGTGGGGCAGTGAGCCTGTGAGGATGGGACGAAATGGGGCTTGGAATGGGGTTGGAATGTGCGAGCCCCTGAAAGTCAGCTCATTAAAGTCTTTGCATCCTGACAAGGGAAGTGCAGACGTGACAATATTTTTGCAGACTCATCATTTTGAAAAGAATTGAAACCAGATCATAGAACTGGAAGACATGTCCTTACTTATTCAACATTGCATTCAACATTTACAGGAAATTCAGGGAAATCGCCAAGATTGGAGACTACAGCGAGAATGCTTTGCGCAAGCAATGGTTCTCCATGGTCCAGCGCTACAGAGTCCATAAGGCCAATGCCGTGGGCAAGCCGCTGAACCGCCAAACCATCGAGGAGCTGAACCAGGAGTGGGAGTTCTTTGGCCAGATTCATGCCTACATGAACCAGAAGACCGCCGACCTGCACTCGTACGCCCTCAAGGAGCCAAATGTGGAGCCGCCCAACAACAACTTGGCGATTGCCAGCGTCTACTCCTGCGACGAGAGCCAGTTGTCTCCGTTGATGCTGGGCGTTCTGAACGACCACAACTTCGGGGAGCGTTCACCTCCGAATGGAAATGATACCGATGACCTTGATGATGTTGACGACGAGCACCAGCAGCACCAAGGCAATCAGGAAAATAACGAGGAGCTGAACAGACTGCTGGCCGAGGCATCAACATCGCCCGTGCACGAGCCGCCGGAGGAGGAGTTCTGCATGATTACCCACGAGATGGACGAGGTGGAGTGCGGCCCGGTGATGATTGGCGGCGAGGTGTCGCTCTCGAATAGTCGCTACAACGACATAGATGCCTCGTCGCAGTCAGAGCTGCTTGTCCAGCCTCAGGCGGAGCCGTTAAAGATCGAGTCTCATCGCCGATTTATTTCAGAGCCAAAGAAGAAGCGCATCCGCAAGGGGCTCAGCCAAAAGGAGAAGTATTATAGGTAATGCCTAAATTTGTAATCCCATTTGGAAAGCTTCCACTAATCTGTACTATTTCTTCTTCCAGGCACCGTCGTCACTTCGAGCAGCGCATGGAGAAGCGTCTGGCAGGAATCTGCACTGTAATGGCAAGTGTGATAGGTCACACATTACCCAACGTGAATGTGAAGCCACTCCTGGATTTTGGCAGCGAAATGGCAACAGACTTGCCATCGCCCAGCAGCAGTGAGAACGAGGACGAGGACGATGAGGAGGAAGAGGACGAGGAAACGTTCTAGGAGGTAGGGTTTCAAACGAATCCAGAGAAGCGTTTCGAAGTGGATTCATGTTAGTTCCTAGCTGTTTCTCCAACACTCCTATTCCTGCCCAAAAGACTCTGAAAGAATGAACTCAATACAGCGCTTGAAACATAGAAACTACACACAGAAAAACGAATGAAAGCTCTCGATTGTGATGCTGAAGGCCAGGCGCTACACAAAGAAATGAATGGAATGTATCAAACACCCCTCGCAAGAACCCCAGGTTGAAGCCATTGCGAAAGCTATACGCTATTTTATACTTTACTAAAAAAAAAAGAAACAAAAAACACAACAAACCATACAAAAAAAGCTAAAGAAAGCTATTGGATTTTGTATATCCTACGTGTGATGAATGTACATAGATTTTAGTTGATGTTTTCTCATTGCGCGGCTGCACTTCAACAAATTATGCATTAAACTTTCGATCCACCTCAACTATTGTTACGAATTGCGAGCCAATTTGAATCCTATTATGATAATTCATCGGCCAAAAACATTACATCATACAATTGGCCTTTTGATTAAATAAATAAGAATTATAAATTTAATTTCTGCAAGTCTCTCGCTCTCAATTCGGGGCTAGTATCCAGTATCCAGTATCCAGTCAAAAAAAAAGACTAGTATTTTGATAACTAATCGCTTTCAGCAGACAATTATCTGACAAATTGGACGATAGTGGGTCATGTTTTGTGTCAGTTGGGAAACCCTCGGGAGTGGATCGATACGATGGCTCCTATCTACTCCTATCCAGCCCATTCACTTAATTCCAATGACTGTACCGTGGTTTTCATTTTAATGCCATTTCATTTGCCATTGCAGTTGGCCATTACGGGGGGCCACTACTTCCGGTGGCTCCCATATTTGGCGCGGCCTTCGATTGGTGTCAAGAGTGGGTCGATAACCTATCGCCTCCCATTCCAAGCTCCTCCGCCCAGTCGAGATAAACGCCGAGGAATACGAGAAGTGCAAGAAATATGAACTGAGGCCAAAGAATGGGACAAAGAAAGTGGTACTGCGGGCCATTATCAGGGGGATGCGGGTGCGAGTGGTTGATGTGGTTCTGGTGGTAGTTATAGTGGTGGAGTGGTGCTGTTTGGGGCGGTGGTGTTAGGCGTAAGAGTGGAAATATTTGGTGGCACAGCTCAAGCAGAAGCGAGACAAGCGGTTCTTAGATCTAAAATGGTTTCTAAAACAAGAAAGGAAAGCTAACTTCGGGCGGAGCCGAAGTTGATATACCCTTGCAGTTCAGTCGCAGTCCGCTAGGTGGCGCCACGTACTTATATTATTAGATATATAGAAGATCGTATATAGTCGGCCGATCCTTATGAAATCTGGCAAATCAGATTATTTTGTCCAAAATAGAATCTGTACCAAGTCCCATCTTTCTAACTTAAAAAACACCAAAGTTATGCCAATTTCGATCGTTCTATGACAGCTATAGGATATAGCCGGCCGATCCTTATGAAATTTTGTACATAAGATATTTTGGTCAAACATAACAATTGTGTAAAGTCCCAACCCTCTAACTTAAAAAACACCAAAGTTATGGCATTTCCGATCAATCAGTTATATGGCAGCTATAGGATATAGTCGACCGATCCCGGCCGTTCCGACTTATGTACTGCCTGCAAAGGAAAGAAGGATTCAACTCGATAGCTTTAAAACTGAGAGACTNGTGGTGGAGTGGTGCTGTTTGGGGCGGTGGTGTTAGGCGTAAGAGTGGAAATATTTGGTGGCACAGCTCAAGCAGAAGCGAGACAAGCGGTTCTTAGATCTAAAATGGTTTCTAAAAAAAAGGATTCAAGCATCAGACAGGTGGAAGAAGGGGGGGAGGGAAGAAATAGGAGAGGCTTCGGAAGGAGTCTGGGGGGGCGGTGGAGGGCTGTTACACAAGACGTTACACTCGAGGTGGGTCAACTTTTGGAGGTCGAGCTTCCAGAGCTAACAAATTTATAAATTTTGAAACTTTGGTCCCACTATGACATACAGTGTGACCATCTTTGTATTTGAAACTACTTGAATAACAGTTCATGACATTTTTTAATAAAGATCTTCTTGAAAAAGCCCTGGAAGTTCGCCCAAAATCAACCCACCCCGCTTGGACACAGAGAATGTTAGTATTTTGGACAGCACACCTCGGGTTTGGCCTTCGCCTGGAAGGTGACATAGCAGAGATCCTCGTAGACCTTCTCATCGTCCTCGCTGTAGATGTAGGCGTACTCGTGCTCCGCGGACGCCATCGAGGATCGGTAGTTGTAGACGGCAGCGGCGGCCCGCTGGAGCCTCTGGCTCTCGCTGACGAACAGCGACGCAGTGGAGGAGGAACTAATGACATGCCGGGGGAGTGACGGAGCCGTAGAAGCAGCCGGGGTAGCTGGGCCAGTGGCGGCCCTCAAGGAGCCTTCGTTTCGCTGGGCACAGGATTCCGGAGTGGGAGTCACGGCATTGGACGAGTTCGCACCCATCACGTCCAGGCTGAGATCAAAGGAGAGATCCCGCAAATTGCCATCTTGGATATTCCGAGGCGTCACTCCACCAGCTCCAGCTCCTGTACCTCCCACAGTTATCAACTCCCCATCATTCTCGATCGCCGAGTCGCACATATTCGATAGGGAGTCCTCGAGGAAGTCCTCAATGTCCTCGGTGCCGTTCTCAATGGTTATGTCACTGTTCTCATCCTCCACGGACAGGGAGCCGCTGTGCGAGGTGCGATCGTAGTATTCCGCCGACGACGAACCGGATGCGGCATCGATGCTGCTCGTCTTGCGCATATTTAGCTCCCTGGAGGTCAGCTCCCCCCGAAGGCACACCCACACACCCATACCCACACCCAATCACATTCACACGCATAGAGATTCAAAGGATTCAAAGGGTTCAGGCACACGGGGTGAGGCAGTGTGGATAGGCAGTGTGTGTTAGACAGAGATATAGAGACAGAGAGAAAGAGAGAGAGTGTGTTAGATAAAAAGCTAATGTTTATGTTTATTTTTTATCATTTTTTTTTAAAGAGAAGTTGATGTTTTTAATTCGAATGTGATTCGAATACTGGCAAGGGCACACTGGAGCTTTATCCAAGAAACAGTGTGACCTTCGTTGCGTATTTACAGGAGAGTTGCAGAGAGTCTCTTCTCGCTTCGAGAAATTGCAATTTCCACGGATGGAAAGTGCAAACGGAAGTGAATAAATCGCAGAGATAAGCACTCCGATCTAAAAACATCAAGTTCGAGAAGATACACTTCTGTGAGTACGTGTGCGGGTGTTTGTGCTCCGATAAGCAGCCGGCAGAGGGCTTATGGATCTCCGGGAACAGCCCGGGAAGTACGTGATCGCATAATGAGGTCGTTGTAGGGTCTGTAGGGTAGGGTCGAGGTCAGAGATGATCGGGGGAATCAAGGGAGCAGGGGTGGTTGCAAATATGCAATGCTGGAGGGATGGAGCAGGAAGTGCAGGCACCTCTCCTGCGCCAGCAGCGGGGCAAGCAAGGGGCAGGGCACTAAGGCTAAGGGTAATCTCGTAATCTGGTAGTCCAAAGGATCCCGCCCTTAAGTGGCTACTCACGTGGAATGCAGATCCTTGTAGATGGCCTCGTCCGAGTGGGATCGCTCGCTAGGCGACAGTTGCAGGTTGAAGCCACTAGAAAGGATACAGGAAAACGGATAATTAGACGGATAATTAATCCAAAAAAGAGGTAGTCTAGTTATTGCCACACCATGTACTTAGAAATATGTGATTAATTCGATGTATTTTTACTTCGCTCTATTAAGTTTCGGCATTTTGGGCGTGCAGTTATTTCAGAAATTTGCATAAAACTGTTTTCTTCCGCCGGCCTCTTGCGGAATTCAAATATTCGCCTTCGGCGAGCGCCAAATGTAAATTAAAATAAAATTATTTGATTCCGATATGCCTGCCCGAAATATTGAGAGTAATGGCAGGTTCCTGGTGTTGCGGATTATGGGTGAAATAGAAATGGTATTTGTGTTTGAAATGCCAGCCAATTAGAAGAAACCTCTTTCCGAACCATAATAAGCAGATTGTAACTGGAGTACATATTCATATTCATTCAAATTCCATTCAAAACACACTACTCACAAGGCTTACGATCTAAAGTTAACATGAAGGGCGAATGTACAAATAAAATTACATTTCTCGAGGAACTTAATCTTAAGAACTAAACGAAACTGAATCATCTTAAAACTAAATCAAAATTTAAAACTAAAGGATGATATATTTCTTAAGGATGATGATTTTTGTGGTTAGACATGGGATTTTCTTAAATGAGAGTCTGTTTTGCGTCATGCTTGCTATTGGAGGCACTGCATCCACTTGTTGGACAACTCACATCAGTTCGGGATGCATCTGTTGGACCTTGCGGCACTGCGACAGCTTGGCCAGCGTGATGAGCACGCGGTGGAAGTTGGTGAGGTCGTACAGCATCGTTGGCTCGAAGAGATCGGCGTCCCGGATCCCAAAGTTATTGTGGCACACGTCCAGGAACAGTTTGATGTTCTTGCTGCACAGGAACTGTTGGCAGAACGGAAGAGATTCGAATCGAGACGAGATTAATCACTTTCATTCTGGATGCCACTGGAGACGGAGGTCAGTCCTCACCTGAGCCATTTGTGGCTTGCGATTGAACTCGCGCGGATCCATGCTACTGGGATCCAAATGGATGACCAGGTTGCAGAGCAGAACGCCGTCCCGCAGGGTCATGGCCAGGATGCGGATCTCGGCGTCAGCCTGGGCGGCCTTGTGGTCGGGCGGAATGACCTTGCAGCGCACCAGCCAGGCGACGCATTCGCGCCACAGGTCCGCGTTGACGCCACCCAGAATCATTGGGCCGCCTCCAGCGATGGCTCCCACTCCTAGTACACCTCCGCCAGCTGGTGGTGATGCCGCACCACTGGTGGCCACAGCGGCAGTGGCACCTCCTCCGAAGCTGCCGTTCGACATTTGGTCGAGGGGGGATGTGGGTGGGGAATGGACCTGGGAATCTAGGGAGGGGGGAAAGGGACTGGGCGGAGTTGGGCGGGGATGGTGGGTGGTAGACAGCAGAGGGCGTGTTTGTTAGCGCTTGTTCCGGGGAAAGCTCCGGGCGGCCGAATTCAGGGAACGACACTCGTCGCGCGCATAAATTTCGCTGAACAACGTTAATGAAAACAATTGAGACTCATCAGTTGGCCGTATCAGATACACAGAAAACAAAAACAAAAACCCAGAAACGACTCGGGCGGAGGGAGCGGATAGGCGGAGCGCAGCGGATCGACGGCTACGGAGCGGCGGTGGAGCG
Source organism: Drosophila pandora (assembly GCA_021223865.1). Taxonomy (NCBI): domain Eukaryota; kingdom Metazoa; phylum Arthropoda; class Insecta; order Diptera; family Drosophilidae; genus Drosophila; species Drosophila pandora. The sequence goes on along the minus strand of JAJJHT010005266.1, from coordinate 1,110,756 downwards.
GTACAGGTACGAGGAGGAGGAGAGCTGTTATTGCAAATTGTTCACCGATTTTCGCAAGCACTGCACTGCAACTGAACTTTTCTCGAACGCTCGAACGCTGCGCCTGCTGGCGTTAACTTTGTTTTAATATTTTTTTTTTGTGGTCGCTGTGGCACGAGTTGCCAGATATCTTTCCCGAATCCGCCTCAGCTAACGCCTCAAAGCCTGCGGCGGCTGGTCACACTTGCCGCAAGTATCTCAGAGTATCCAAGTATCTCAAATGTATCTCTATCTTTCAAATAACTTACTTTCCAAATGATAAAATTTGTTTACAAAGTTATGTTTATGTATCTCCATCACCATCCTCATTTTTAGAGAACGCACTCATTTCCTTCAGTATAAACACAGATAGCAACGTTTTATTATTTTTATAATAAAAAAAATAAATTTAAAAAAATTAAGAAGTTCGTTTTTTTATAATTCCCAACCCATTCTGGCTG
>JAJJHT010005266.1:1063790-1109523 GCA_021223865.1 Drosophila pandora | reverse complement strand
TAGAGAAAAAATATTTGAAATTATAAATTTATTATTATTATTATTTAAATAATTTCCAACTAAAGGAAATCTGTTTAGTAATAAATAAATTTGTATTTCATTAACTAAATAAATAAACTTGAACACTTTTTCAAATGTTTTTAAATATTGGGCCTAAATATATCGATATCGGCTGAGTAACCGAGTCACATGCCATATCGATAGGTTGTCAATGCGCTGTTTAGACAACCCTGGCCGCGTTCGGTGCGGCAATAAAAAAATGTAAATTGTGCAGCGAGTGCGAGTGAAATTGAAAAGCAATATAACTGTGTGATCCTATCGCGTATCGAAGTGCATCCGGAGTGTCCTGGTGGTGCCCGCGAGCACCTGAAACTCGGCGAGCGGGCAACGCCGCCGTTGTCCCCGCTGCAGCCTGCTGCCTCTGCCTCTGCCAGTGCCAGTGCCTGTCCCCACTGCTGACCACGAATCGAAACAGAAACAGAAACGCGAAGCCCCGCGAGATGGCCTCCCTACATTCCAGTTGGCGTTTTGGCAAGCGGAGCAAACAATTACGCATTAAAGGTAATGTAACAAATGTTAATTAACATCAATAGTGTCGGCCCCCAGAGTCCCCTTTCCCACGACCGCTGTTATTTCCGATTCGATTCGATTTCTTTCCTCGCCACCAGCAGCAGCAGCAGCAGCTGTTGCTATTGTTGTTGTTTGTGTCTCATAGTTTTGTGTTGTTGTTGTTGTTGTTGTTGGTGGTGCTTATTCAATAAATCGGTCTATGGCTCTACCTATGTATTTACATAGTATGTATGCCTTTCCTATTTGTTTACATCTACGAGAGTGGAAGAGTGCAACAATAACAAAAACAAAAGCAACCACTGTCAGTGCTTTCATCATTATCATCATCATACATCATACATTGTACATATGTATGTATGTACGTGTGTACATCATCTCTGTTAAGTCAATTGCGCATAACGGTACTGATGTTTCAACAGAATTCTTATTAGCGTTCATTGCTGTTGTCTGCTTATTTATATATATACTACCATGGTGTGTATTTACTTTTTATTTATGTATTTTTATTTTGGTTTGTTGTTGCTGTTGCTGTTGCTGCTGCTGCTGCTGCCATTTGACCAAATTCTTTTGCTACATGTTGGCCGCCTATTTTTAGAGTCGGTCGCCACCGCCAAAAGCAACAATAACACAACAAAAATAATACCAGAATCAGCAAGACCAAGTATAACAACAACAACAACAACAATAATAATAATAAAAACATCTAAAGAGAACCACCAATGATGACGCAGCAGCAACAATAACAATCCAACATCAACAACAATAACAAAAACAAAAACAAACGAACAGAGCACATTAAATGGTCGGTTTCTTCCATTCATCACCACTATCTCTCCACTGTCTCTGTCTCTATCTCTGTCTGCTACCTCTCCCTCTCCCGCCTCTGGCACTCTTGCTCTCTCCCAGCCCCAGTTCCCTGTCTCTGTCTCTGGCTCTGGCTCCCCATCCCCATCCCCATATCCATCATACAAGTACAGTTAGAGCTGTAACGAAGACAACAATAACAACATTAAACAGAATCAACAACAACAAAATAACAACAATAACAATCACCACGAAACTGTTATGACGTCGACGCCGGCGCCGGCAGAGCAAGTGGCGGTCAAATTCAAAAATCTTTATTCCATTTCTTGACTGATTTATTTTGGCATTTAATTTTCACAAAAAATTAAAAAATGTATGTCTTATTTACTTGCCATTACATAACACTTGCTTATTTTTTGCACGAGTGCATCACATGTAAGCCCGTCTGAGATTACAACTATCGGGCTAATCCACCTTTTCCCAGAAATCGCCAAACCACCCCCGCCACATCTGTTTCTCCCGATGACTAAACCAGATGATTCTATTCAAGATTAAAAATCTAATCCTTTTGCATCCTTTACAGTTTCCCAAGACCCGGAGGACTTCTACCGCCTGGACCCCACACGATCGGCCGCCGAGAATGCCTTCGACATCTACTCGATGCTCTGCCAGGAGGAGACCCGCGACACCAAGCGCCTGTTCCTGCTCAATGCCCTGGCCTCGCTCTGCCTGGGCGCCCGGAAGGGCTCCCACCACAGCAACATCCGCTTCAGCACCGAGGAGCTGCTCTACTGGTAAGTGACGCCTCCTTCGATGGACTCTCTGGCCTGGTCTAACAACCATCTTCTCCCTCTCAGTTTGAGTGCCTCGCTGGTGCACACGTTCACCCAAGTGCGGGCCGCCGCCCTGAGGACGATCCGCTATGCCCTCAGCACGCCGAACGACATCAAGGCCTTCAACGCCCTCCAGCTGCAGCACCTGCTCTGCCGCTCCATCGACCTGATGCTGAAGAACGATGACGAGCGAGTCCAGGCCCTGAAGCTGGTCCGCAAAATGCTGGCCATTGCCCCGGAGGACATCAGTCCGGTGGTGGTGCGGTGTCTGGTCTCCCTGGCCGATAGCGGTATCGAGGAGAACGACAATCTGTTGCGCGCCTGCCTGGCCACCCTGGCCGAGTTTGCTGTCCTGAATCCCGCCCTGCTCATCGTCTGCGGCGGCGTCACCTCAATCACCCGCAACGTACTGGAGTGCCACAATCCCCGGATAGCGGAGAGCCTCTGCGGTGTGCTGCTCTACCTGCTGGAGTGGCCCCAGACCAGGAACATCTGCGGCGTCAGGTTGGACTGCCTGGCAGCACCCTACTGCGACTTCACCTACCGCCTGGGCATCATGGATAAAAACAAGTGAGTACTACTTGGATTACCAACCTATAGGTAACTTAACTACCTTCTATTCCCTCAGAGATGCCCGGGAACTCCGCTACACGAGCTGTCGGCTGGCCCTGCTCTCCGTTTTGCGCAGCTGGACGGGCACCCTCGAATTCTGTGATCCCAGCAAACCCTCAGGCCTGAAAGCAATAGTCGATGCCCTCTATCTGAACCAGGTCGAAGTCAGAGTAGGTCCCAATCCCACCCACATCCCAGAGCCACTCCATAACTCTTTTATTTCTTATTTCTTCAGAAAGCAATACTGGATCTGCTGTACGAGCTGCTCTCACTACCGCAGCCCACTTGGACGGATGACTATGCCGTGGCGTTGCAGGCAGTGGATCCCTCCGACTTCCAGGACACCTGGCTGCTCAGCAACGGCTTCGTGTCCGCCGAAGGCCGCTCCATCCTGCCCACCCTCGCCGCCCGAGCTCCGAACGTGGTGGAACAGCACCTGGCCCTGCTGCTGTACTGTTTCCTGGAGACCGGACTGCTGAACGCCCTCGTGGAGGTGGCGGTGGGCAGTGATCAGTTTGTATCGGTGCAGGCCACTGTCTTGATCGGAAAGATCCTGCAGCTGATGCACACCCATCTGCCGCCGGACATTTGCTGCACAAGTCCCGCACTGCCCACCCTGGTGGGGCATGCCACGCAAGGAAACCAGCAGGCGAATGCGGCGGTGGCGGCGCTGCAGAACTATCAGAAGATGCTGCGCCAAAGGCCGGCATCCTGGAGCCTCTTCCTGGACAGCATAATTCAGGGCGGTGCCCTGATCCAGACGCGGCTCTTCCGGCGACATCTGAACGTCCAGGAGCAGGCCGGCGGACCAGTGCTCCAGCTGCAGGAAACAGCCGAGGCGGCTGGCTCGCAATTCCGTTCTGCCACCTTGGGCCGGACCCGCCTGGACTCGGTCTCCTCCAGCGACGAGTCCAACTCCCAGGCGTCGAGCTCCTCCCGCTCCAGTTTCCGACTAAAGCGAAAGTTCCTGCCCCCCACCTTCTTTGACCATTTCCGGGCCTTCAATCGACTGCTGCAGGACTCGCGAGTCCTCACCCAGGTGGATGCCCAGTGGGACTGGGACGTGATCACCACCATACTGAAGTCGAATATGATCCGCAAGCTGGACTACACCATGGGCAAGTTCCTCAAGCGCCTGGTGGACTTCTACAAGCCGCGCAACAACCGCTTCTCGCACCAGGATCTGGTTCCGGGCCAGCGGCTGCCGGCCTACGTCAGTGCTGGACTGGATCTGATAGATGTCCTCCTGGGCAGCAGCGAGGTAAGTCTTTCTGTAATTTCTGGCTAGGATTTCCAACTAAATGTCTTCTCTTCTCTTGTTTCTGGACAGCTGGAGTGCATGCGCTACATCACCGACTACTTCTCGGACATCAGCCAGCAGCTGGCGGCGGTGACCACGTCGAATCGGGCCCACGACTGCCTCTTCAGTCCCCAGCACATGAACAACACCATGTGCCAGCTGTACTTCCTCTACATTGGTCGGATGTGCCGGACCACCAAAGGCATTGAAGTGCTCAAGAACACCACTGTCTTTGAGTAGTGAGTATAATTCATTTTTTCATTATTCTTACGCTAGTTAGCCTTAAGTTTTAAGTTAAATAATGACTTAAGAGAAGGCCATATTGTCTCTCCATGCAATTTTGAAGGGGATCCCCCAGTTGGCTAGATTTTGATGCAGAATGTTGAAGAATGGTTCTACGAATCTCCTAAGCCATAGCCCATGTAGAGCAGAGCCAGAAAATTTGATGAAAAATCTGCAAAATATTTTGTTTCTAGATTTCGATGCAGAATAGTAGAGAATTCCTCTGCGAATCTTTTAAGGTATCCCACTTAAGAATTGGATAGAAATCAGCAAAGATATAGCTTTCGATCTGTGCGTTATCGGCATCTCATGCATTTTTTCAAAGGGGATCCCCCAGAAAATTTTACAAAAATTCTTAAAAATATTTTTTTCTTGGACTTTGATGCAGAATGATTAAGAATCCTTCTACAAATCTTTTAAGACATTCTGCGCAAGAATCGGATACGAATTGGCAAAGATATAGCCTTCGATCTGCGTCTTATCGGGCATTTTAAGCAATTTTGAAAATTTTATAGGGGATCCCCCAGAAAATTTCAAAGAAAATCGAAAAAATATTTCGTTGCTAGATTTGGATGCAGAATGATAGAGAATCGAACTAGAAATCGTTTGAGGTGTTCCGCTCGGGAATCGGGTGGAAATTGGCCAAGATATGGCCATCGTTGGGGCCCATATGGGCCTTCCATGCATTTTTGAAGGGGATCCCCCAGAAAATTTATGAAAAAATCTGAAAAATATTTTGTTTTGGGATTTTGATGCAGAATGGCGGAGAACCGGTCCACAAATCGATTAAGGTATTCCGCACAAGAATCGGATGGGAATCGGCCAAGATATAGCCATCCCAGTGGGCAACATAGCCCCTCCCTGCCCTTTTGAAGGGGATCCCCCAGGAAATTTGAGAAAAAATCTGAAAAATATTTTGTTCCCAGATTTTGATGCAGATCGATGGAGAATCGATCTACGATTGTTTTGAGGTATCCCTTTTGAAAATCGGACAGGAATTGGCAAAGATATAGGCCTCGATCCGGGCCATATAGGCACTTTTCAGAATTTTGAAGGGGACCCCCAGGAAATTTAAGAAATAATCTAAAACATATGATGTTCCCAGATTTTGATGTTGAATGGTGGAGAATCGATTCACAAATCGTTTGAGGTATTCCGCTTGAGAATCGGATAGAAATTGGCAAAGATATAGCCTTCGATCGGGGTCAAATGGGGCTTCCCATGCATTTATGGATTTTTTCAAGGGGAGGCCCCAGGAAATTTAAGAAAAAATCGAAAAAATATTTCGTTGCTAGATTTTGATGCAGATCGATAGGCTATCCTTCTACGAATCTTTTAAGACATTCCACTCAAGGACCGGTTGGATATTGGCCAAGATATAGCCATCGCTGGGGGCCATATAGGCCTTCCAAACATTTTTAAAATTTAAATCTCCAGAAAATTTCGAAAAAAATCTAAAAAATATTTTGTTCTCAGATTTTGACGCAGATCGATGCAGAATCCTTCTATGAATCTTTTAAGGTATCCCTCTTAAGAATCGGCAAAGATATAGGTATCTTTCTGACGCATATAGGGCGAAACCACGATTTCCCCACTTTTCGTAAGGGGCACCCCCAGCAAATTTAAAAGAAAATCGAAAAAATATTTTGTTCTCAGCTTTTGATGCAGATCGATGGAGAATCGTTCCACGAATCTTTTAAGGTGTCCCTTTTAAGAATCAGATAGGAATTGGCAAAGTTATAGCCTTCGATCGGGGTGAAATGGGGCTTCCAATGCATTTATGGAAATTTTAAAGGAGAGGCCCCAGGAAATTTAAGTAAAAATCTAAAAAATATTTTGTTGCTAGATTTTGATGCAGATCGATGGGGAATAGAGACACAATCCTTTTAAGACATTCCGCTCAAGGATCGGGTGGAAATTGGCCAAGATGCAGTCATCGATGGGGCCTGAAACTAAATTTTATGAAACCCACTAATCCACAAATCTCTTTCCAGCTTGATCAACCTGGTCCGAGTGACGGATCACGTGTGCTACGTGAAGCTCATTGTGTCCGGATTGAACTACAGCTACGAGAACCTGCCGCGCCAGGTGCTGGAGAAGGCGCTCACGTCCGCCAAGACGCGCAGCGGACGACTGTATGCCACCCAGTTCATGGCGGTGCTGCTGCGAGCGAGGCTGCCCAACTTCGAGGTGTGGGGCATTCCGATGATCATCTGCCAGACACGCGACTCGGACCGCAGCGTTGTCCTGGCGGCACTGGAGGTGCTGGAGGAGGCCTGCCACGACAAGTACTACCTGCAAGAGATTATCAGCCACTGGCCCAATCTGAGCCAGCGCGGAGACGCCGGCCGTCTGCTGATGGCCCGCTACTACTCGCTGCCCCGCGGCCTGAACAGCACCAACGCCCGCGTGGAGGAGGAGATCAAGTACTGGCGCAACGGCTACAACAAGCGGTACGTCCTACTCGTGGAGGCGGACACCCACTCCAGTCTGACGCTGCACATCCGCAACGAGGACGGCTACTACTCCCGGCGGAACTGCAACCAGCGGCCGCAGACGGTGCCCCCCAACATAGCGCCCCATCTCTATGGCCAGATGGCGCAGACCAGTCAGGGGATGACGGCGCTGAGGAAGCACGGGGATCTGCCCCAGCTGGTGGAGCTGATGCAGCGGGCCAAGTGCTCGGACGACGCCGAGTGCCTGGAGCTGAAGGCGGCCATTTGGGCGTTGGCACACGCCTCCACGAATGCGAACGGAATCGAATACCTAGTGGAGCTGAATGCCAGGTAAGAAGACCAGAGGGCCAGAGCCCTCCTTGTCACATATTTCTAATGTCTTCCATTCCAGGCTCTCCGAGAGGCTTATCATGCTGGTGACCAAGTGCGAGGTGTACTCCGTGCGGGCCACGTGCTTCAGTGCCTTGGGACTCATTGCCGGGACCCAGGCGGGTGCCAACATTCTCTTCAAACTGAGTGAGTAGCTCTCTTCTGATCCACATGTCACAGACTAACACCTGCCTCCCCTGATCCGCAGACTGGCTGAGCGTCCGCCATGACAGGAACACCATGTGGCCGGTGCACCAGCCCGAGGACTGGATATCCAGCCAGTACACGCCAGTGAGGCACTACTACGAGGATGTCAACTCCTACAATCAGATGACGATGCTGGAGGACCAGATCGACGGTTTCTATCTCGGCTCCCACTACTGGAACGTGGTGGGCGATCTGACGGAGTCGATTGCCGGTGGCGGGGGATCGCTGGCCGGAGCCGCCATTCACAGCACCCTCAAGGATCCGAATGTGACGGGAACCGATGACGGGCATGCCAATCGCGTGGTGGCCGCCAAATCCAAAACGTTGCCCGAGGGCAGCAACCTGCGACCCGGGAAGCATCAGCGCTCCCTGTCCGAGTCCAAGACAACGGATGTGATCAGCTTACTGGGCGGTGCCACTGGACCTGGAGCTGGTCCAGGAGGAGTGGCACCAACGGGATCCTTGTTTCCGGTCCCGTATCATCATCGAATTCGCTACAACTCCTGCACAGATTCGAATACTTCGGGCGTGAGCAGCTGCGAGTCTGTGACCGGACGCACTGCAGCCGCAGCAGCAGCGGCAGCGGCGAATTATAGTGACTTCGTCCAGCAGCAGTTCGTCCTGAGCCCCATACCCAGCATGTCCAACCTCCTGGAAATCGATCACATCAAACTGTTGCGGAATGACTTAGCCTCCGGGAACGTGCTCTCCGCCGCGATGACGATAAAGGGCTATGCTCAGTTGCGCTCCCTGCGCGCCTACAGCCGCCCGGTCTTCTCCGAGTCAGCATTCTGCGACTTTTCCAGCTCGGTGGACGTCCCCAGCGAGGTGCAGATGCGACGGCACGACTGGACGCATCCGCATAGGCGGCTCAAAGTGCGCAGCCTGGACCGGCAGCCGAAGCTGAGCGAGGTGTCCAGGTGAGTCCACTAACTAAGTCCCTCTGAAGTCTATCTAATCCTTTTTGTATCCCCAAATCAGGCGGGATTTTGCGGACGAGATGAACCCACTGTTGCCCACTGTGAACGCCATCAAGTTCATGCCGGAGAGCGATCAGGAGGGACCCTGCTACGCCGGCATTGGTCTGCCCAAGAATGTGCTCGATCTGTTCCCCAACCGCGACCTGAACCGCACCTATGTGTCCCGCGACATCCAGGACCAGGATCTAATGGGGGTCAACCTATTGAGCAGCGCCGGCAACGGCGGCGGCGGACGGCAACAGTTCTTCAACGACTCGCTGACAAACGAGGGGGGCGACGAGTCCTCGGTGATATCCTCCTTGTCGGATGTTTCCTCGGCCAGTCGCCGGGGTCCGCAGCAGCGCGGTCCGCAGTTCCAGCAGCCACAACAGCCAAGCGATGGGAAGCATGCCCGGAGCCAGTGCCTCCATTGCGCGAGATCATCGCGCCAGCAACAGCGCCAGGATAGCCAAAGCAACGGAGGAGGAACAGGAGCGGGCGGTGGCAGTGGAGGAGGAGCATCTTTGGCCCCCTGCGAGCTCTACAAAACGGCGGCCGCAGCTCTGCTAGCGTCTATGGCCGGACCCGTCTTGCCCAAGAAGAGTAGCTCCTCGGGCTCTGGCAATGTCCCGACGACCGGAGCCGATATCAGTTTCCATTCGCCGGAGAGCATGCTGAGCGAGGACAGCCTCCCGGACAGACTCACCGCCTCCATATTGTACAATGTCCAGCGGCTGGCGAACCCCGTCAGTGCCAAGCAGTCAAAGATGGCCCTGCTGGAGCTGAAGCAGAAGCATCCGCATGCCTTTCAGGTGAGAAACATGATCCGTATGTGTTAGTAGCAATACTTTATCCGTCCACTTCTCTTGCAGGACATTTGTTTGTACTCGGAGTCCTGTAAGACCCTCGGAAGGAGCAGCTACCGGATGAGTGCGCGTCGCTTCCTGCAGGAGCTGTTCCTCGACCTCAACCTGGACTCGTTTTACGTGGAGCCGCAGCTCATAATTGCGGCCCGAAAGCTGCCAGCCGAGGAGAAGGCTGATAGTTCGACGACATCCGCGACGACGCCGACGTCCTTGCAACCGGCGGTGCCCCAGCGGATGGCGGCCATGAAACCGAAGCCCAAGAGCCTGGCGCAGCTGGCCAGCGTGTACGAGACCAGTTGGGAGAACCTTCTGATGGATTTCTCGCCCCGAACGGGCCCCACTGCCGCCAAGTCGTCGTCGCTAGACGTTCCGTTGCCCGCCCCCACCCAAGCCGTACAGAATAAGCTGCACATCGGCGAAACGGAGAGCTCGGTGTCCGGTAGCGGCAGCGGCAGCGAGGACGAGGACGAGGAGACTGGCGAGGATGTGTGCGATGGCAGTTCCGTGACCACTGGCCACACGGCGCTTCCCACAGGTGGGTCCAATGCTTAACATAGAGTCTAAAGAGAAACAAGAACATGTACCAACTCCAGGCAACAGCAATCGCAGCAGCATCTGCACGATAAGCCAACAGCCGCCGGGCGGGGCCGGAGCCGGAGCCGGAGCAGCGGCTCCTGCGGCCTCCAGCGGCGGAGTCAGTGCCTCGACGGACGAGATGAGGAACGACAACCGGCAGTATACGCGCGGACGCTTCTATACGCTGGAGCTAGACTTGAGCTGCACCCGCAATAAGTTTCCCATCAAGGATCGCAGCCAGGCGATGCCGATACTGACGCGGCAGGTGAGCGCCGGCGGTGGCAGTGCCGCCGGTAATGAGTCCACCTCATCGGAACTGAACTACTCGACGGTGACCAAGAGCCTGGCGGCCTCGATGGCCAAGCCGGTGGGCAGTCTCTACTGCGAGAAGCGGTTGCAGAGCTCCAAGTCGGAGGCTGTGCTCGGAGCTGGAGCTGGAGCTGCCACGGCAGTGTCCTGCGGCGTGGGCAGCTGGCAGCAAAAGTCAAAGATCCTGGAGCCGCTGGGCGAGGATCCGGTGAAGTGACCAGCTGATGCAGCCGCCTTTTCACCACCAACTGCCACCTGCCTTCCCGAATGAGAGTTTTCTTTTTGTAAAATATTAAATCAAAGAAACCTGTAGGAACACCACTTAGTTTTTAAACCAAAACACACACACACACACACAACAAACTACTATAGCTACTAAGTTTATTTGTTTAAGATTAATTTTACGATCACCACACACACTACACCCCCTACAAATAGATTTTAATTTTAATGAAATTAATTAACTTTAACCGGAGAGAGAGGTTTCTCCGAAAACCAATTCATCTTCCAAAGTCAATTACGATTTGGAAGCCATGGCATGCTCCCTACCCTACAAAGAACATCTTGATGAAAAAAAAAAATACCTAAAGCAACAACAACCAACAACAAACCACCGCAATTTATTTAATCAATTGTACTTAAAATAAAACAAATAATTAAAGTTAAAGTAATAAGCCAGAAGCCCGTAAAAACCAAGAAGATATCAGAACGTTTGAGAAACAATAAGTCGTTCACCAACAATTAAAACCAAAACTAAATAAATAAATTTAAAAAATGTTAATGCTTATGGTTTTAATGGGAAATGTTAAATCTAAATATTTAAATTTTTATAGTCTAATATTAAAATAAAACACAGATTACAGTTCGTTTTCTAGGTTTCGAGTTAAAGTTGATTTATTTAGAAGTTGTTTTGTTTTTGATTGAAATTAGCTAAGCAATTGTATTTGGTTGAGTCATGCAATTCGAAGTATTGGAACTATTAATTATATATCTTGTGTATATATATTTAGGGGCCGCATCGTACGATCGTATGTGTATATGTTATGCTGGGGGAGACTGTTAGGAATTTTCGTAGTAAGCTCTATTTCTGTCACTATATATGGAATGCATATTATAATGTTAGGTAAACGTATGTAGGTAGTATAGTGTGAATGACTTTCAATCCGATTCGATGTGATTCGATTTGGGTCGAGTTGAGTTGAAAAGAGGAACTGTCATAGTGCCTTGATTTCTCCATTTTCTTCGCACTTCTTTTTTTCTGTTTTTGTTTTTTTTTTTTTGATAAAGCTACATTTAATTGAGCACTAATCTTCGGTTATATTTATATATATAATATAATTATATATATAATATATATATGTGTGTATAAGTACAATTACACGTATCAAAAAATGCAATCAACAATATCAGTCCATTGCCACTCTGGCAACAACAACATCTTCTCTATATCCTTGAGCTCCAGGACCAGACTGCAAAGATTAAAGCGAAAATAGGCTAAATAAGTACAGTAAGTACATTGTTTTAATTTTTTAACAGGATTTTAACAGCCCATTTATGGTGAGAAAATAAATAAATTTAAATGAAAAAAGGTAACAAAATAAGCACTGACTGGTATCAATTTCATCAAGAGGCCAGGCCTTTTTAAGTATTAAAATAAAAATAAAAAAAAGGATAAAAAAATTCAAAATTATAGAAGAGTTGCAAGAACAGTAGCAGCACCATCGATAGAAAAATAACTAATCAAAAAATTAAAAAAAGGAGGAAAGGATGTCTATGGGGACTGTCAGAAGTCCCAGGATAATAAAAGAAATAAGATCAAATTAAAAAAAGATTAAAAAAAGAAGAGGATAAAATAAACTCTAAAATAAGCATGGATGGACAAAACAAATTGTGCAGAACAGCTACTGGCTTTTTGCCAAAATAAATAATTAAAATAAAAAATAAAAGAAAATAAAATCGAAGGAGGAAATGAGATGTTAGCCCGAGAAGGCGGTCGGGCAGACTGAATAATTCTGGAGCTGGAGCCTCCTTTATACCCTTTGAAATAGTTGGCAAATCACGGATTACTTCGATTGAAAAATATTCGAAATGTTAGCTTTAACGGTAATCGTGTATGTATCGATAGATTGCTCTATATCGATAGAATATTAAAAGCTTAGGACTAGGAAGAAACTTTAAAGAAGTGGCTGATTGGAAGGGTGGAAGGAGAATAGAAAGAAGAAAGACAGGTAGAAGGAAATGGAAATGATATACTTAACGGTATTCCTAGGCTTTAAAGGATATTGCCGAGAACTTTGTTAAATATCGATAAAAAATTATCGTATCAATAGAAAATAACGTAAAATTTGATTTGAAAAGTCCTGTCCGTTACTTGTGGCCTGTCCGTAAGTTAGAAATCATACAAATATCTTAAAAATTAAAGGAGTATTTTGATCCTTAAACCAAAAGTATAAAATNCCCAGGATAATAAAAGAAATAAGATCAAATTAAAAAAAGATTAAAAAAAGAAGAGGATAAAATAAACTCTAAAATAAGCATGGATGGACAAAACAAATTGTGCAGAACAGCTACTGGCTTTTTGCCAAAATAAATAATTAAAATAAAAAATAAAATAAATAAAATAAATAAAATCGAAGGAGGAAATGAGATGTTAGCCCGAGAAGGCTGTCGGCCAGACTGAACAATTCTGGAGCTGGAGCCTCCTTTATACCCTTTGAAATAGCTGGCAAATCACGGATTACTTCGATTGAAAAATATTCAAAATGTCAGCTTCAACGGTAATCGTGTATGTATCGATAGATATCGATAGAATATCAACAGAATATTAAAAGCCTAGGACTAGGAAGAATCTTTAAAGAATTGGCTGATTGAAAGGGTGGAAGGAGAATAGAAAGAAGAAAGACAAGTAGATGGAAATGGAAAAGATATACTTAACGGTATTCCTAGGCTTTAAAGGATATTGCCGAGTACTTTGTTAAATATCGATAAAATATTATCGTAAAAATAGAAAATAACGTAAAATTTGATTTGAAAATTCCTGTCCGTTACGTGTGGCCTGTCCGTAAGTTAGAAATCATACAAATATCTTGAAAATTAATAAAGTATTTTATTCCTTAAACCAAAAGTATAAAATATTAAAAAAAAACTTACCCTGAAAGCACTCCAGGAGTTCCAGCACCAAGTTTACGATAAAGCCTACGGCCAGGCAAAGTTAATTCCCGTCAGTTGGTAGAACTTGTTGTTAAATGGCCGATAGAACTCCCGGAGTCGCTCGATGGCCGCCGGATCGATATGCGGATGATTACGGCCCTTGGTCTTGCCCAGGCAGTGGGGCGTGGACCTCGCCTCCGATTTGAAGAGACACGGAAAGCCCTTGGTGGCATTAAAGTAGAAATGCTTTTCGGTGACGACGCGCTTCAGTCCCAGAAAGTCCTGGACACGTCCGATCTCGTAGGCGGGATCCATGATGAGACGCTCCCCGCTGATGAAGAGCAGCTGGGACAACGGAAAGCAGAGAAGCCATCGCTCCAGGTAGCGGGCATAGACGCCGATCTTAACCGGACCCCAGTTGGTGTCCACCACCGAGTAGGAGCCATTGATGAAGGCCAGCTGCTCGAACCGCTTCATGTCCGCCTTCTTGCTGGCCGCCTGGGTGTAGTCGGAGATGGCCCTCGTCACCGGATCCCGCACCACAATGAGCAGTCTGGAGAGGATTACATATGGAAAGGTGAGTATTTGGATACCAGTACTTCTACACCTCTAATTACTATCTTTTTCTTTCAGATAACTCACTTGGTGGCCGGATTCATGTGGTAGACCCTTTGGGGCACCTCCTTGGTCACAAAATAGCTGGGAGTCTTCTCCATGGTGATCTGGCCCTCGATGGTGTAGGGCATGTGATGGCGATACCATCTCAGGCCGCGTTGGTAGTGCCTGTCGAAGAAGTGCACCTCAGAGCCGGCGGCCCTCACGTCCGGATGCAGTCGGATGAACTCCAGGAGCGCCCGCGTTCCGCTCTTCTTGACGCCGATGATCAACGTGTCCGGCAGATGACGCGACGGCCGGAGGCCCTGCTGCCGGAGCAGCTGATACTTGGGAGCTCCATCCAGGCTGCTGGTTACGGCCTGAGCTGGCGGAGCACTGGTGGATACGGAGCTGGAGGCATTGGTGCTACTGGCATTTGTGGAGCTGCTACTGTTTCCCGCGTCACTGCTCTCATTGCGGGCCGTGGAGGTGAGTGCCAGGAGGTTGCGGAGATTGCTCTGGGTAAGTGAAGGATATTTATTTATTTTATTATTTAACATAAGACATAAGGACATAACATAATAGTTTATGTGATAGAAGATACTTCTATCAACTCAGTTTTTATTTTGGAGTAATTTTTTGGAAGGACTCCCTGTCATAAAAATATAAAATTTCTTCTATTTTGAACGTAAGATACATCTTCTTCATAAGATATAAGATATCCGGTACTCTTTAAACTGTATCCCTATTTAAAATCGAATAAATCTTGCTACCTAGAGTTAATTTTCAATTAAAATGTACGATTTAAGGCCCTCTGACCCCAAATGCAAGTACCGGGTATGAATATTTAATGGCCCCATGGCTCAAAATTAACATTGCAGATTGGCTCTTAACTTTTAATTTGTTTTCAAATTCGTGTCAGGCACTCGATGTCAATATATGCCACTGTATGCTATTAAATATTCAGGACATCGCAGGAGCTCAATCAAAATCGCCAATTGGGGTGGTTAATATCCGCACTTCAAAGGGTAGCCAATCAAAGGGGAAAAAGGTAAAGGAAAAACCGGATGACCGGAAGACCGGAACTTGAACCGGATGTTGAACCGAAACCTCACCTGCTGAAGGCTCCGACTGATGCTGGCCAGGAGGCAGGCGTTGAAGCTGTAGGAGAAGTAGACCAGAGTGATGCACACCACCAGGGCGATGGCCAGGCTCCGGCTACTCAGGCTGAGGCTGCTGCACCAGATGCTCATCACAAACATGGTCACTCCGGTGGCGAATGGCTGCTCCTCCTCCTCCTTTAAGCCGGTGCAGGTGCTGGACAAGGTCCTGATGCTGGTGGCGATATGTATGGGAGTCCACTGCCGGATTCCATAGCCGGTTCTCTGCTCACTGACCTTACAGCATCCTTGTGGAATTTTGCAATCTGCAGCTGGCTCTAATCCTTTTTCCTCGCCAGGATATTTTTCCGTTTTTTTTCCGCAGACTCCTTGCCGTTTTTCGCAGCTACTCACTGTTTTTGTTGTTATCCTCGGCAGCCGAGTTCCGGAAGTGAAAGCCACGGATAAGGCGAGCCCAAGACATCGGGTTGCCTGTGCCCTGAGTCCTGAGTCCTTTGAGTCCTGCCAGCGGATAAGCCGACTCACTTGAGCCTCTGAGGGGGGGTGCAGGCAGGCAGTGCTTAAGAAACCAAGGAGAGCAAATGTCCTGCGCAGGACAAAAGTCCCCAAACGCTCTCTCTCTCTCTCTCTCTCTGTTGGATGTCTTATGCAAGTGCACTGGGAAAGATATTTGTTTTCTTCACTATTAACAATTTTTTACTAAACATAATTCTTAATTTCTTAAACTTTAACCTTTAAATACTAAAAAGGACTTGGAATTCTGGATATTATAGAGATTTTTAGACTTTTGTAGACTAGACAGGAATAGAGTCCTCTTTTAGGAAGTTCCAGCCAAGTTTGTTTAAATTTATTAACTAATTATATATAAAATATGCAATTAATTATATAACTTTTAATCCTTGCCATTTAAAGTTGAAAGTAACGGAGTGATAGGGTTGCCTGATAAAAAATGCAAATTGCAAAGAGGAACTCTGCTTTCTCTCTCCTTTCTCTCTGTGGCTCGGCCTCTCTCTCCAGCTGAAATCACAATTTCCTCTCAAAGGTAAACAAACTAGCAACGGTACTTGCACCCACACCTGCTCCCCACTTGCTCCCAACACCCACTGCCTGCCCCCACTCCCTCGACCATCAGAAACAAAAGCCGATAATAGCACTTGGCTGGCATTCCATATATGTAATATATTCAATAGAAATCAATTGGCCAGCTCTATCGGCCGAGTAACCCTTATCAATTATAGCCATTCCAGATTACGTTAAGCCTTATCAGTTATAATGGACAAGGGAGGGCTTAAATATGCACAATATACGTCCAATTATCAATAACCGGAAACTTAATACGGCCAAGAAATGGAAAATAGTGGGCATTAGGGCCAGTCCGGCCGTAAAACTTAAGGCAACTCCCCGAGGGGCTTATCGGTGGCGGGCATCTGTTTATCTGTCCGAGGGGCTTACTCCAATGCGGCATTAGTCACTCACCAACTGGGTACACTCAGCGAAATGGGGTCTATAAACCTGCCTATAAATAGAGTCGAAGCCAAGTTGGTGGCCGGATGAGACATCTAATTGAGGCATCTAATCCACTAAAATCCGTAAAAAACCAAGTCATTGCTCTGTCACTATTTCTCTCTCTGCAGCTCCACATGCACCTGGCACCTGGTCCGTACCAGGGCTTATCTTATCGCCTTATCGTGGCCGTCTTTGCCGCAGTCCGACTCCTGCTCCCACTCCCACCACGGCTACGCAGCATTTGTGTCCGGCGTCTGGCCATCACACATCGTGGCCCTCCCCCACGCAACATGCTCTAAGCCGTAAGCTCCAAGCTCCACCATCTCTCCGCCGGATAATCAACCACTACGGACTACGTTCCAAAACAAAAGGAAGAAAAATGACAAACGTTTGGGGCAAACTGGTTATCCAGTTCTTCAAGTACGCCCCCAGCTATGTGGGTGAGTCATGCGGATTGCAAGTGGGATATCTCTCACTCTCAGATCATAAAGATTACCAATAATAAATAGTAATAAATTATGAGGTATTATCAGTCGAAATAATAATACTTTAACAATTTTTTTAATATTTAAACAAAGCAAAAAAAAACAAATATTTAAACAAGGTTCAGTTTGGCAGTTTAATCTTTAAAGTGTAAGAGTTTTAAATAAAATACTTTAGGGCTTCAAACAATCATGCCGAACAGGTCCTGGACAAGTCCTGATCCATGGACAAGTCCCTAAGGTTACTGTCTTTAAAAGGACATACTAACGGACAACTCTTTTAAATCCTTAAATCGCAGGACTTTAAACTGAAAATCTAAAGGAATAGTCCACTCATAGTTCCCAGACTCTAGCTCCAACGCACAAGTCTCTATAAGTCCTTTAGTCTTAGGTCCTTTACTAACTACTTTATCCTCCACTAACATATCCCTCTTTTCATTTCAGTGTGCCTGAGCTTCCTGCCTTGTGGCATGATCTTCGGCTACAGCATTTGCGCCTTTGTGGCGGAGAGGAATCTGAAAGCCGGGCTCATCCACTATGGCCCCTTGATCCTGGGCGCCTGCTGGGCGGTCGTCACCGCCTTGGCCATGTTCTCCCTCAAGCTGGTGAAGAAGTGCATCGTCTACTGGCAGCCCTGGCTGCTCATCTCCGCCGGGGCGTTCCACCTCATCGCCAGTTGCTTCTACTTCGCAGATGGATTTGGTGAGTTTGGGAGATAGTGATAGAAATAGAAGTAGCACCCATTAATACCCTTTCCCTTTTCAGATCACGTTGGTGCCTATATGTCGTATGTGGCCCACAGCATGACCTTTGTGGCTGGATACAGTTTCCTGCTGACGATGACCTCCAAGGCGTGTCGCTCCATCATGATCTCCGCCAGCTGCAGTTGCTATCTGCTGGGCCTGGCTTCCGCCGTGAGCCTCATCGTGGCCGCCTACAGCCGGAACCAGAAGCAGTTGTCCGGCCAAAGTGCCACCACGGAGCAGTTGATTGACGGAATCTATGTGAACTTTGCCGGAACCTATTTGAGCGTGGCGGCCGTCATGCTGGCCATACTGATTGGCCTCAAGGTGCTGGACTTCCTGGGCACTGTGGACCTGGTGAATAGCCTGGACAACGACCTGCGCATCGCCAACTCCAACGGGAGCATCTTCGAGAGCAGGGACGAGGTCATCAAGCGGCTACAGTTCTTCTACGTGACCAAAAACCAGCAGTGGAATGTGATCCTGCTCCTCCTGTTCACGGAGGCAGTGCAGCACGCCCTGGTCGTGTACTTCCTCTACTGGTTCGCCCTGAATCCGGCCATCAGACTGACCTCCTTCTCCGGAATAGACGCCATGTTTTGGGTCATCTTCGCCGGCAGCTTAGTGACGCTCCTGTGCCAGTGGTTCCTGTCCGTGAAGGTAACTTTTGTGGGCTCCCAGGTGAGTCTGATCTTCTGCACCCTCCTGGCCATGATCCTGTGCAATGTGACCGACTCCCGCTGGTCCCTCTGGCTGCTCCTGGTACTCTTCGGCCTGTCGTACTCCAACCAGACCATACTCCTCCTGGAGGTGACCCACTTGCGGTACACGGAGCTAGTAGTGGCCGCCTCGTACATCCTAAAGCTCCTGAACACTAGCATTGTGTTCTTTTACTTTGTCTCCGATGCCAAGAACTCGTACTTTTACGCCACAGAGCCGAGCACCCTGATGGCCCAGGGATTCGTCTTCATGATCATCACCGCTTTGGTGGCGCTGGTGGTGGGCATGAAGGTGCCCCGCACCCATCGCACCCAGCTCCTGGAGATCCAGTACGAGGTGTACGGCATCATCTTCATGAAGCACCAGATCGAGCAGCTTAACGTCCGGTGGCTGAACGACGGCACCATACCCACCATAAGCCAGTGACCCAGGCCAGGCTGCCCACCAATCTAAATACAAATACTCAGTATTTAATTGAATTTTTTTATCTAAAATATATCAAATATACGTATTAATCATTTAATCACGTGCCCCATCGATGCACCTGATGCCTGACATCGATTAGCTAATATTGTGCAATCTTTTGATAAGAAGTAATGGCTTCCAGTCTGCTTCTGAATATCCATCACTGGAATAGCGTCACTGGAACTACTGTGTGTATTAAATGCGGGATCCTGGAGATTGGCCACCTAAGCACAAGCCAAATAGCACAACAATTAAGATCTTAGCCGAGATCCAGATAGCGGGTGTTTGCTCTGTTGTTTTTAGCTGGCTGTCGGTTTATTTTAGGACTAAACTAGCGTCTGATGGAGATAATTTGAACGGCGGCGGTGTGATCGCGACAAAAGTGACTGGCACAGGCCGATACATTCGCGCAGGGTGTCACCTTGTAGCCATGGGCATCTGTAAACAAATAATTCGGATTTAAACAAAATTGTTTACGGAATTGTATTAAATAACTTCAAAGAACAACCACAGGGAGAGTTCCAATGAAAACTCACTCAATTCCGTCATAAACTTGTGCAGAGTATCCACATTCCGGACTGTACTGGCGAGCAGCATCTCCAACTGATTGCTTCTTTGTTTGAACAAGTAGTCCAGCGCTCCCAGCAGGGCGTCAAACTGGGAGTCGTCGTAGATAACATCCGCGGCCAGGAGCAGATCAGTTTCCGCGTATTTGTCCCAGGGAAACTCGGCCACTGCATCCCAGCGCAGTGTCTCCGCTTGAGGCACCTCCGCCACCTCGTCTTTGGTTTCAAAGTTCAATGCAATGTTCTCCCGCATAAGCTGAACACACGTCTCACTGCCATCGGTGAGGAGCACCTGGCCAGTGTGTAGCTCCAGGGCAGGTAATTTCAGCAGAATTCCCAACAGTCCGGCACCAGCCCCCAGTTCAACCACATTCTTGCCTTTGACAACGTCCTTGTGTTGCAGAATATAGTCGGAGAGGGCCAGGGCCGCCTCCCAAGTGCAGAGCCCAGTGGTTCCTTCGCTCACGAAGCTGTTCGATTCCCGAAGCGTAATTTTAGCTCCTGGCTGAATAAGATAGTGTTTGTAGGCATAGGCCGTGCCGGAGCTTGGAGTCTCTGCCATACGGCCGCACAGGTTACCGTAGAGATCGTCGTGTAGCTCTTCCTGATCCTTTAGCAGATTCATCAGTTGCTTGAGGAATGCTTCCAGGTAGCTGCGTCGGACCGGATGGCTTTTATTCAACGGATGTCCACATGTGGCTGCAATCAACTCCTGCTGCTCCGCCCAGTTCAAAGGCAACTTCACCGACTGCAACGGAAAAAAACCGAAACCATTTAGGAGGAGCAACAGGTGAGTGGGGGATTCCCGGCCATGTAACTTACCGACCAGGCCATCTTTTTAACCGGATAGCAGCACAGGAATTGCTGCTGTAGCTTGTCGTACTTTTGTGCCATTTGGGGTATCTCCTCCCGGTGGAATTCCAACTAAAATTGAAAAAAACAGTGGCCAACTGGGAAGAAAGAGGCAACGTGAAACCAGCTGACCAGTGTTGGAAAATGGCATTGGAAGTGCTGCCAACCTGTTAGAGAAAGCTTGTGTGTGCAACCGTTAATAATAGTTATCTTAGTTTGAATTTAGAGATAGATTCAGGTGATCAAATTTAGAAGTCTAACAAAGATTTCGTTATCCCATCCCATTTCATAAATCCCCATTTCCAATTTTCAAAAATAGCTTCTGATTTATTAGCTTGGAGAACAATCATTTTCAAGTGTAAGCTTTTTCTGTCTACCTGGCAACCCTGACTTGTTTTGTTTTGCTATCTGGATTTCATTTCCGGCAAACTTGGATTGCATTGGCCGGTGCGTTGGTGCTTGGATTGGGCAAAGTGCACTTTAATGCA
Source organism: Drosophila pandora (assembly GCA_021223865.1). NCBI lineage: Eukaryota > Metazoa > Arthropoda > Insecta > Diptera > Drosophilidae > Drosophila > Drosophila pandora. The sequence continues at coordinate 1,088,693 of JAJJHT010005266.1, read as the reverse complement.
GTATCGGGCCTGTGCAAGGTTCTTGCCCTCTAGCTGGGTATTCGCACGCAACCTGTTAATTGTCGCCAGCAGCACAGCATTCGTCACAAGCTGTTCGTCTTTCGCCGACACCAGACCTCTTGCCGGAATCTCCGCTTCCAAGATGAGCAGCAACGCCAAGACCTGTAAATCGTCGTGCCCCGGAACACCATACCAAGCAGGTAGCAGCTCAGTGGCATATGTGACCACCCCGGACCAGGAGTCGGCCAAGAAGCTGGCCCGCGGCATCATCGAGAGGAAACTGGCCGCTTGCGTCAACATTGTGCCGCAGATCGAGTCCATATACATGTGGGAGGGCAAGGTCAACGAAGACAGCGAGTACCTGCTGATGATCAAGACGCGCACCCAGCAAGTCGACGAGTTGAGCAAGTACGTCCGGGAGAATCATCCGTACAGCGTTGCTGAGGTAATCTCCTTGCCTATCCAGAACGGTAATCCGCCATACTTGAAGTGGATCGAGCAGACAGTGCCGGATAAGCCAGAGAAAACAGACTAATTTCACTTGAAATGAAAATAAATGGTTAAAATATTTCAAATGTAAATTCCATGTATATTTGCAAGCTTAATTTTTGAGGCGCCAAATTGCAGCGTTGCCAGAAGTCTATAACAAATTTAAGCTTTCATAAACAAGAAAATCTAAGCGAAATTTCATATTTGTTTTGCTCTATTCAATACAATAATTCATACTTTAAAACAGCAATGAACTATAAGATATAAAGAGTAAAAAATATATTGTTAAAGTCATATCAATTGTAAATATATATATATATCCGTATCTTAAAAATATCGATAAGCCATCGATGGCTAACAAGGTGGCAGCTCCGTGCCGGCAATCAGCTGTTTTAGGAACGCCAACGAAAGAAACCAAGTGCGAAAAATTCAGGAAAGAACACGCACTGCTCTGATTCACCATGTCCGCCGACGAGGAGGCGGGCGTGCACAGGCTGGAGGGCACCACCGGCGAGGAGACACGAGGCGGTCTTGTAATCCGGAAGCCCAAAGAGGAGGCGTCATCGAAAAGCGGCTTCAAGGTTCCGCAGGGATCCCTGCTAGGTCTGGACAAGCTGGCGGCCAAGCGACGCGCAGAAAAGGAGCAGGCCGGACGCTTGATTTCCTTTCAGGACAATGAGTATGATGACACTATGTCCGGTGGTGGATCCACGCCGGTTTCCACGCCCGGCAATAATGGAGGAGGAGGCTCGAGTGAGTTTGCCTTCAAGAAGCCGGACACCAAGAGTTTCGAGAAACTGAGTCGCCAGCTGCGTGAGCACAAGGACGAGACGCCCTCGCACACGGGCGGAGTGTCGGAAAAGGCACGCGAACGCCTGCGGGAGCACATCCAGCGGGACAAGACCCGCGGCCGCCCGGTCAGCAGTTCGTCATCATCCGGCTCCAGCTCGGAAAGCAGATCGGACCGAGAAAGACGCCGAGAGCGGGAAAGAGATCGCGACCGAAGGCACCAAAGGGACAGGGAGCGAAATAGAGAGCGAGATCGTGACCGGCACCGGAGTAGAGACCGAGATCGGGATTGGGGTCGTGACCGAGATGGCTCTGTGTCCGTGAGGAGCGTAAACACACCCAGAGAACCGAACACGCCGGGCGGCAGCAGCGGCATATCCAGCAGCACCTGGGACGATGAGGACGGCGACAGCAGCCACCGCAAATCCGACTGGGACATGCCAACGCCCAAGCGCCATGGCAGCCACTCCTCGGGCGATTGGTCAGCCCGCTCGAGCAGCCGGCGAAATCATGGGCGGCAGGATGACACAGCCCGACCGACGCCGGCCCACCGATACAATCAATGGGCACACGACCGCAAGCGCAGTGGAGCCACGCCCTGGGGCGAGGACGCGGAGTCGCGGGATCTGTGGGAGGAGGAGCAGCGCCGGTTAGACCGCGAATGGTACAACATCGACGAGGGCTACGACGACGAGAACAACCCGTTCGGCGGCGCCAACTCAGATTACTTCCGGAAGCGCGAGGAGCAGCTGGAGCAGAAGCGAACCAAGCGAATCAGTGCGCAGCAGCGACAGAACAATCGGGACAACGAGCTGTGGGAACGGAACAGAATGCTCACCTCCGGCGTGGTCACCTCTATCAACGTGAACGACGACTTTGATGACGAGGCCCTGGAAAGAGTCCACCTACTCGTACACCATATTATCCCGCCCTTTCTGGACGGTCGAATTGTGTTCACCAAGCAGCCGGAGCCCGTGGTGCCGGTGAAGGATCCCACCTCCGACATGGCCCTTCTGGCGCGCAAGGGCAGTGCGCTGGTGAAGACTTACCGGGAGCAAAAGGAGCGCCGCAAGGCGCAAAAGAAACACTGGGAGCTGAGCGGCACCAAGCTGGGCAACATTATGGGCGTGAAGGGGCCGCAGGACGAGGACGATGCTCGCTTCAACAAGGACAACGATACGGCCGACTACCGGAAGGACCAGAAGTTTGCCGATCATATGCGAGACCAGGAAACGGGCGGCAAGAGCGACTTCTCGCGAAAGAAAACCATCGCGGAGCAGCGCCGCTTCCTGCCCGTATTCGCCTCCCGTCAGGAGCTGCTCAACGTGATCCGCGAGAACTCGGTGATCATCATTGTGGGCGAGACTGGCAGCGGCAAGACCACACAGCTCACACAGTATCTCCACGAGGATGGCTACAGCAAAAGCGGCATGATCGGATGCACCCAGCCGCGTCGAGTGGCGGCCATGTCGGTGGCGAAGCGTGTCTCCGACGAGATGGACACCCAGTTGGGTATGATGTCGTAGCTTCCAGTTGATCCTATTACTAATATATTTCTTCTTATTCCCTGCTAGGTGAGGACGTGGGCTATGCCATTCGGTTCGAGGACTGCACTTCGGAGCGCACAGTGATCAAATACATGACGGATGGTATCCTGCTCCGCGAGAGTCTCAGGGATCCGGATCTGGACAGTTACTCGGCGATTATAATGGACGAGGCCCACGAGCGGTCGCTCTCAACGGACGTGCTCTTCGGATTGTTAAGGGAGGTGAGTCGATTAACTTATTATTTTCTTTATTTTTAAATTTAAAAAACCCATTAAAAAAGAGCTCAGGGAGAGAAAACAAGTCCCTGGTCCCACAAGATCAATCATTTTCGCTTGTATCTGAAAGTAATGCCATTATCTACTCGATTTGAACAAATAAACCATGAAGCTTCTGAAACTATGTACCTAGTGTCATTATAATGGTTCTGGAACTACTCATTAATAGTTCCAATCAACACCCCAAATAATACACAATAGATGTATTTTTTATCGATTGGTAAACATTTAATAATAATATCAATATAAAGCATTTTACAAACGTTTCATATTCAAATTTTGTTTCGCATTGTCGAAATGTATATGTAGACTACCATAAATATTTTATAAATGGCTTAAAAAATACACAACTTAAACGAAGTAACTAATAATAGTACATAGCTTAGAGACTATTGTTCCATTTAATATATATTTTTTTTTTTGTTCTTTTTTTTATCATTTTTTTAGATGGGTTTATATCTTTAAGTTAAGCTTTAAGTTACGTATGTGAGAGTCCGTGGTCGTCCAGTTGGTTGGTTGGTTTTATTGGCTTTATGTACAAAAATATTTAGATTTTTTCGATTAATTTCCGATTGGTTTTCGATTTTTTTGCTTGAGTGTCCGATTGTGGGGAGGAGTCGGGGCTGTCGGTCAGTGTGGTATACATATATTTCATTACAATATAGAGTTAAATACATAACGAAACATTTCGAATGTTTGATTGTGGTTCTTACGATGCTAAGTAGAGTTCTCGTAATCCTCCTCGTGGCTTGGGATCTTGGGATCTTGGGATCTTGGGATCTCCTAGTTCGATAACTAAGCTTAAAAAACAAAGAAAACAAGAGTGTTGCCTTGCCTGGGTGGCTACAAGTACAAGTACGGTTTATGTCGGCCATAAATACATAATATATGTTGTATAATAAATGTATATATATATACGTTTTTAAAATCACAAGTGGAANAAAAAAAAAATACAAATAATAATAATAATAATTAGGACGAAGAAAAATTAAAACAAACAAATATTTAATAAGTCTTTTCGAATTTCACAGTGTTTGTGTCTCTCTCTCTCTCTTTCTGTGTAAATACAAAAGTATTTAATTTGATTTTTGATTCACATTTAAGTTGTAGATCGAGTTGCAACAGCTTTACAATCATGGGCAGGAGTGTAGAGTGTGGGTGTTTCTTTTTATCCATTTTTTATCAGTGTTTCTTTAACTTTTATTCATTTAATACTGCCGCTCGCTTATTTAACTGATTCAGTTTTTTAATACTTATTCTTTTTAATAATTATTCTTGTTTGAAAGTTGTTAGAACGCCTTCAGAAAGAGGGATTGAAGTTATGGGATATCGACATTTTTGGCTTGAATTTTTGCGATTTTTGGTTTAGAGTTTAGAGCTTCCTGAATTGTGATTTATTTAAAAGTTAGAATACTATTTACTTTGAGTGGGAGTGGCTTTTTTGCCTATTATTGAGCACCAGCAACATGCCCGCGTTCATGCCGACGCTGCCCCATTTCACGCACTCCGACATCTGCAAGATAGATTTTGTATTTGTAAGATACAAATGCGAGATACTTTTTGGCTGTGGCCTGTGGCCAGTGGACTGTGGCATAAATGGATGTACAGAGAGAGAAAATATAGGAGGATAGTCTAGTCTGTTCACAATCACAATCACATCGGGCGGTCTCTCCCAAAAAGTCCCACATATATTACAGTTTTCTATACATATCTTGTGGAGTATGCTGGGGATAGGAGGAATGCAGATAGTGGGCGTGGCAAGCAGAGCTCATTGTACACTGGACTTGTGTCGTCGTGAGTGATTTAAGCAAGCATGAATCGGCGTATATATAGTATGGATGAGTTATATCCCTCTTTTCTGACTGTCCTAATTTTGTTTTCTTTTCCAAGTGAGCTTTTTCGGTCAGTGTATTATAGTTTTTTTTTTTTGTTTTTTGGCTGCTGCAACTACAACAATCAATGGATGTGGGCGGCGGCGGCGGCGGCGGGAAGAGGAGAAATAGGAGAAGGATTCTTTCTTGTTTTGGGTTTTAGAGGTTCTTGTTTCAGTGTATGGATGTGTGGTTGTGTGTTTGTGTGTGTGTGTAGGTGTATGTTGGGCGTTGCTTTTTTTTGCTTTTTTTTATCCCCCCAGCTGGTGTCGGGGGCGTGGCATTATCCGCTTATCAATTGATCAGGTGCAGGAGCACGTGATTCGCACTTGTTGTTACCTGTCGCTTGCGCAGATCCTGCTGACGACTTCCGTAGCGGCACCAGTACACGAAGTGCTTGTTGTTGTTCCACAGGCTCTGCCTGGCCTTCCTGGCCACCGAAACCTAAGGACGAAATTAAATGGAATTTATTAATAAAATAACTCGAAACTTTTACCGCTCAATGACTCTTAAAAGTGTCTAAAAACAAGCTTAAAAAATTGTTAATTATTGGAAAATGTTTTTGATTTAATCCTTACATATTCCTTAATAAAAAAAAACAAAATTTAACAAACTTATAGGTGGCATTTTTGTAAAAACTCTCCTTTTGGCTACCCATTAATTAGTCAACTAGTTGAAACTATCTTATGTTTATAATATATTTTTGTAATATAATTTGTACCTGATTACGTATGTCCTTTTCGTTGTGTGGAACCTTCTCCTTGTCGGCGAAATTATTGATCCTCAGCTCCCAGCCGTGGCTCCAAATGTCGGCCAGTGACATCTTGATCAGCTTGTAGGTGCCATTCTCGCGTATTTTCACAGAAAATATCTCAATGGTATCGGGTTTGGGTTTATTGTCTGAAATCGGATAAAATCGAATAATTTTGATGGCAAAATAAAAGTCAATCATCCGCAATGCAATTTTCAATTGATTTTGATTTCTTGGTCGGAAAGGCAATTGGTTTATGAATTTATTCGACTGTCAGGTACCTGTCTGTGCACTTTTTTGAAGGGGTAGATTCTCTTTGTGAATAATGTGACGATAGTCTTGGTAATCCTCCCTTTTGGTAACCCATTATTATATCATTTGATACCAGAAGCGCTCTAGTCCATAACAAGGCACTTCTTTGTGAAATCATGTGACATAATCGTGACAACCAGGATGAAGTGCGGCCACATGGTGCTCCTGTCATGTGTGCCGGGCTGGGCCGGGCTGGGATGGTTGCTTGCGCAATTTGTTAAAGCATTTGTGAATTAACTGCCATAAAAAATAATTAGCACTGCTTAGTATTTTACACTCAGCTGCGGCTGCTTCTTCCTAGTCTAATGGCATACCTCCCTGCTCTTTTTATTTATTTTCTCATATTTTGTTATTTTATTCCATGTCCAACCAATTTGCAGGCATTTAAATCTATTTTTTTTTTTCCGACTGGAGCACTCGGTCAGTGGGTGGGTGAATGACTCGACTGGATTTTATTATTGTTGTTATTGCATGTTTTTGTGGGTTTTGGCTTCGAATTCCCCCGCCAATTTGTGCCTAATGGCATTCCATTAATGCCAGGCACTGTAATTTGGCTGCAAATGCATTTTGTGAGTGATCTAAACTTGGCTAATAATGCCATCAAAAAGTGTAGAAAAATGTATAATTTTTTCCACTTTTTTTTGGATAAATTACCACTCTCTTAGCCCCCCATCTATCGCCCAGCAATCCATCAAATTTTGATACAAAATAGAACAAATGAGACGTGTCGTGGGAGCACTTTGTAAATATCGTTTGATAAGCACGCATGCGCATTTTTTAGCGATTTTTTCTTCTTTATATACAATGTGCTGGAAGCATGTAATTTACTTGGACAGCAATCAGAGTGCTGTCTCCTCCACCGAGTGGAACAATCCAAGCGATTAGCAGCAGAATGCAGTGCCTCATTTCAGTATTGATTGCCCTGCCCCCCCATGAGGTTTTTTCGCCCAGCCCTTTTTTCTCCACCCACACAGCCCAGTATCGCCAGCGGAACCCCTTCCACTCCACTGCCCCAACTGGCAGTAGTGCACGCAAGCACCTTGAATCAAAATAAATAATTAATGAAATGAAATGCATTTTATAGAGTTCTCACTCCGAAGTATTCCCACTTCATACCCAAACCCAAAAGAGTCTTAAGACTGTCAGTGTTGGACTTCTGATTAGGAAGAAAAATAGAAATATCTGAAAAACATTTTCCAAATTCAAATTGTACTATTTCTCCTGGGAATTATTTTTTAACAGCCACTGTACCGCCAAGTATATATGTTGAAAACATATATGTACTTGAGTGCAAATCAAAATTTGCATATTTGTGTGTGCAGTGTGGGGGCGGGTGGTGCACGTGTGGTGGGTTATTGGCCGGCTCACGAGATGCAACAGACGCTCTTGTCTCCCCAACTGGCTGTGGTGAGTATTCGCCCAGGCCCCTCAACGTATGTATCTCCCCACACCCTCAGCACACAGCAAACAGCCCACAGAGAGTGCAGTCCATCAAGTTGTTCTTCCCACACACACCTTGCTCTACGTTATCAGCGATATTTCACCACTTGATTTAATGATTGTTTGCCGTATTAATTGATGCGAGTGCGAGTGTTCACTGTACTATCTGTATGCGTGACTCGGAGCACATGATGTATTTTTCATATTTTTTTTTTCGGGTGTTTGGAGAGACAGAACGCAGCCTCCATGTGTTTGCTTTTCATTTTTTTTCTTCAGGGTTTTTTTTTTCTTTTTTGTTTGTTGTCTTTTCATTTACGCACGAATAAAATATTTAAAAAAAAAATATATATATACACTGAAACAATTCGGAATGTTCTAGCAGCTGTCGGCGCATCATTGTGAATGTCCCCTGTAAGCGGCGACGTCAACTGCGCTGTTGGCGCCGCACTTTGATAGCCTTTTTGTTGTAGCTGCTATGGCTGTTGTTGTTGTTGGATTCCCGATTAGATAAAAGCCACATACACACCCGATTCCAGTGCGCATGTGTGTGTTGTTTGTTTATTGAATGACATTTTAGAATTTTGTCCAAGCCCCAATATTTGCAAAAAAAAAAAAGGAGAGATTAGCCTTACGGTTTTGACGTCTGAAGTTCTGATTAATCATCAGAGGCAGAACTTTTGGGTTGAGGCTGGTTTTACGATTTAGGCAACTACAGTGGCAATTTCTATAGACTAACCATGATTTAACAGATTTATTANGTAGCTGCTATGGCTGTTGTTGTTGTTGGATTCCCGATTAGATAAAAGCCACATACACACCCGATTCCAGTGCGCATGTGTGTGTTGTTTGTTTATTGAATGACATTTTAGAATTTTGTCCAAGCCCCAATATTTGCAAAAAAAAAAAAGGAGAGATTAGCCTTACGGTTTTGACGTCTGAAGTTCTGATTAATCATCAGAGGCAGAACTTTTGGGTTGAGGCTGGTTTTACGATTTAGACTACTACAGTGGCAATTTCTATAGACTAACCATGATTTAACAAATTTATTATAATATTTTTACAGTTGAAAATCTTCAAGAGAACAGACACACTAAGCTCTAGCCTTTTTTTTTGTAACTAAGGTCACACTAAGGTTTCAATATCTTCTATTCCATTCCTCTTTGAACTAACCTAGAAATAATTTTTCAAGGACACTGCCACACTAAGCCTTTTGTTATTCAGCCAAGGCCACACTTTTTCTTTTAGTACAGCCTCTGTTCTATATCTTTACCCTAAAAATATAAAGCTCTACTTTCTAGGCAATATATTTCACTCTGAAAACCACCAACTCGCAATTGCAAACAATTGTTGGCAATAATCCATGGGCGCATTAGTCAACCACAACCGTAATAAAACGATAACGAAAACCCCAACCGAGTAAACAAAATCACAAAGAAATATTTAATCCCAGCGATACATATATTATTTTAATGCAAACGATAAAGAAAGCAAACTGCAAGTGTGATAAAATGGGCTAACTAGGTGTACTATTGTGTCATATGATAGGGCTTCTGATGGGGTTCTGATTGGTGTGACCGTTCTCCGATAAACTCTGCAGAAGGCAGACCCCCAGAAAGTACTACTTTCCCATTCGTACAAAATATATATCCCCAATCTCCAATATATATAAAAAAAAAAAGTGCACAGATAAGGGTTTATTGCATCACTGCATGTAGGGTGTCCTCGGGGACAGAGGGGGTTCACTAGTTAGGGGTACTCACCTTTAGCCACCTTGCAGAGGACGATGCCGTACCAGGAGGCCACCGGCGTCTCGTTCTCGTCCTGTGTCTCCAGGAAGCTGCTTCCGTTGCGCGGAATCACCAGCGACGGCGCCAGCGTCAACGCCAGCTTCGACGGCGGGCAGTCGAGCGAGTCGAGGGGGTCCTCCTCCTCCTCCTCGTCCTCCTCCTCGAGGTCGGCCGAAGCAGCTGCCGCTGCGGCCGCGGCTGTGGCAGCTGCTGCCGCCTCGGCTGCGGCGCTGCTCCGAATCTCAACAATGAAGCCGCACTCGACGACGGCGCAGAAGATGCGCTGCTCCTCGGGCTTGAACCACTTGGATTCGCGCAGCTTCTGGACGGCGACGCTGCTGCCGAAGGTGGCGCCCACAATGCCCCCGCCGGCGGAGGACTTGTGCTGGGGCAGATGGTGGTGGCGCAGGGCTAGCGGGTTCTGTTGCTGCTGCAACGGTGGCGGCCAGTTGGAGGTGGGGGAGCTGGGTGCCGACTGGGAGTAGCCGCCGCTGGGTGGAGCTGCCGGTGCAGCGGCTGGTTGGTTGTTGTGGCCCTGCAGGGGCCACCACTTCAGGGAGCTGACAAAGCTATTCGAGCGGTTCATGCCCGGGCCCCAGGAAACCACTTTCACTCGAACAAAAAAAAAAAATATAATAGCTTTTGGAACTGCAATCGGCCGCTTATCACTAAGTTTTCCGCGCGTTTTCCGGCTTCGGCCCACGAAAGACTGACGTTCTAATTCGCGTCTCTGGCTGCTCCTACTCTTGTTCTTTCGAACTCCTATATATGTATTTATTTTCCTATTATTTTTCAGTAGTGATTTTCCTGATCCAAATCGCTCTATTTACTACGCTCCGTTTGAGTTTCGGTTTGGGTTTCTGTCTTCTGTCGCTGTATTTTCTGTTTCTGTTTCAGTTTCAGTTTTTTCGGTTTTTTTTCGGTTTGGGGGCTGTGCTGGTTGTATTTCACTTCGGCTGTGGCTATGGCTGGTTTTCTGCGCTGCGTTTCGTGTTTTTCGTGCTTTTTACGGTTTTCGGTTTACGGTTTGTGTGCTTGGGCTTCCTCAGGTTATCCGCTCGCTTTCTGCTGCTTCTGCTCTGTCTGAGACTCGAAAGCCAATTGGAATATGTATCTCCGCCGGCTGCGAACGAGAATCGAAGAAACGCTGCCGCTCTCCGTGACGTGCTCTGTTAGCTACAGTGTCACGCGAAAGTATCCACCCAGTGAGTTTCTCATTTTCAGTAGTGTGTTTGGGTTGTTGTTTGTAAGTAGTCTAGAAATTTCTATATATATTTCCTTGTAGTTGATATGTATCTAAGAATCCCAGGGTTAACCCTTAAGTATCTGTAGATAAAAAATATAAAAAACAGCAAAAAAAAGTATAAGATTCTACGAAATGAAATGTGAAAATGGAATTTTTGAAGTATCTTTCTTATCTACAAAGTACAATCTCAAAGATAAAATATCTATAAATTTCTAGGTTGAGATATAATATCTATGTATCTAAATCAGAACTAGTTACTATTTATTTATTGGATAAATTGTAAACGAACTTTCTGTTCGATTTCCATTTCCATGCAATTTTCTTCAAAAATAATTTATCCCTGAAAACTGTGCTACAAAAAATACAACTTGTTTCTGCTTCTTCTTCTTAGGCTTGGAGTTACTTTAAACTTAGTTTCCTTTACCAAACCTTTAAATTACACAGGTAATAGGAACTTAATTGTTACCTGAAATTTACTTTTGCCGCTAACAGTAACTGTTAAAACACTTCTCTCCAATCGCTATCTCTCGTTTGGCCCTCTCGCAAGCCGAACGTTATGTTATTTATAAACCCAAAGCCGGTTTCGGCTCGCTCTCCCGCACTGCCTTGCCACTCTCTCCACTCTCCACTCTGCACTCTGCACTCTCGCATCTCCCATCTCCCGTCCGTGGTGAGTTGGGGCTGGCATTCCGTTATGCTTTTTTCGCCCCAGCACTCGTATATTGTCGGTGTCTCCCCCCCCCCACATGTAATTATCTATTCAACGGCGATTAAGCTCGCCATCTCGATCCTTTTCCAGCGATCCATCCATCTCTCTTTCTGGCCAACAGGCCGGGCTCTGCAACCCCATCACTCTCCCACTTACCACGCACCCATTACCGCACCGCTTACCTGAGCGTCATGGAAAAGGTAAAACTTGATTGATTTGATTGATGTTAGGAGGAGTTTTTATGGCCTAATGGTTTGTTTTCGTATTTTTTCAACAATTGGTCGGTCTTCTTGCCAATCCCGATACCCAAATGCACAAGACCCAGTCATGTGACAGAAGACAGTGGGTAATCGCTATATTCGAAAAGTATTCAAGTAATTTTTTCAAATTAATAACTCTCAAATGGAAGCCATGAAGGAAGAAATGTAAACTATTTTCAAGTTTAAAATCATTATTCCAAAAACCACTTTATTAAATACATATTTTCAATGTTTATTGGCCATAAATTAAATGGCCTTTGAAAAAGCACTCCAAGGTTGCACTGGGAAGTGATTGATAAAATGTTTTTTTTCGAAAAATTGCGAATTTTCGGAGCGACTAAAAATAAAATGAGGAGCATATCTGATATTTGTATTTATAGAAGTCGTAGAATATGTTCCTTCTCGTTATTTTTTCGAATATTTAATAGTAGTTTTCTGGGTTGTCGCACTAAATTTTCGTACGAGTCTCAATGAGACCCACTAGTTTGATTATCTTTCATGAATGATCGTAAATTAAAGCTGTGGGAATGCGATTTGCGTGTGGCACTCAAACTCATTTGCTGCCACCAAGTGCCACCAAGCGAGAAATAAAAGCCGAGAAAGTCAACAAGTCAACATCCAGTCGGAAAAACTCAGCCCCTGCCACCAGCTTTTCACTGTTTGCAATTTCAAACAACGCTCAGAGCCGGGTAATCGCATTATTAGTTGGCCAAAGACCCTTGGACCCCCACCTCCCACTTCAGTGGAGGGCAATTAGTGCAACGAATACACGGCGAGAAAGGGCTATGTAGTCCCAAGAAGATAGTTCTCGTTATTTTTCCCTCTGTCCCGCTGAGATAGTGTGTCTACTTTGCGAATCGATATCTTGAATGACTCGAGTGCTTTTCCCCTCTAACATATACGTTTTTTTCATACCTGAAGAGCTTGCAATTTGCTCTGCACAAATTAAAAATAAAAAGTAAGACAAGGTATTCGAACTTTTCGCTGTGACGTCGATTGTGAGACTCGAACTCGACTCCCAAACTGTGAACTACCAAGTGCGTGTGTTTGTTGTCACGTAGTATGTCGGAGAATGTTCGATTTTAGGGGGCTGGGGGCTACCCCACTCCACACACACACACACACCACGTACACAGCACACAGCACACACACATTGGTAGACTAATTTGGCCCATTGCCGCTGCCAAAACTTTGGCTTTTAAGTGGGCCAAGCACCCAGAACTACCAGCACTGCCAGCCGAACAAGAGACAATTAATGGGAAACTCTGTGGTCAGCTTTTCTTTCATATAGATAGCTTTTGGGGCAAGGGCTGCCCATTCGCAGACAAAATGAGATTAATTATTGCTTATAATTCGATTAAAAAGTGTCAAGAGCGACTGATTCAGAGGCGATGTGATTTTTGACGAGGGGAATCTCGGCCTAATCTTGGCTAACAAACTCCTGAGATATGCTCTATTTGTACACGTATTGCCTGCTCTATTAAAAATATATCGTACTTAGTTATTTGATCTAGATAATTGTGTCAAAAGACTTTTCAGACTAGATACTCTGCAGAAAAGTCTATTGAATCTTATTACCCATATCTAGTATTTTAGTGTGGCCTTCCTACTTTACGATTGTCAAGTGTGGCCTGTTTCCCAAATGTTCACTTTTCAATCAAATGTTAACTGATTCTCATAGAAATTTTCATAAAACTTGTATTGTTATTACAAATAATATTATATTATTAGTGTGGTAGTAGCTTGGAAAGTAACCTACATAGATAGTGTGGCCATTGCTCTATCTGAAACAAAAATAGTAGAACATTTGAAGTTCGACTTGAGAGCCTTAAGTATTTGCCGTTCGTGTCTTGTTTTCGTTTCAAGTTTTTCATCTACTCCTCTTACAGTCGTCGTCTCGCGCTGTCAGCTAAAAATAGATTTTGCAACTTGCTTCTGTTGCTTTTATTTTGTTTTTTACTTTTTGCATTTGTTGTTTTGCTCGATTAGTATTATTATTATTATTGTTGTTGTTGTTGTTGTTGATTTTTCTCCATATCTATTTATAGCTTTAACCTTGGCTGCTTGGCGGAGGTGGGTGGTGGCGGATAACGGGGAGTGGGACAGAGACATCGCGCAGATACATAGATAGAAAGCGAGATAGAGATAGAGATAGAGGGGTTCTCTAATTAGCGAAGCCGGTCCAGTATCGCCCCCCCTCCCCCTCGTCTCGGGCATTCCAACTAATTGCATTGCAATTTACGTTGTTGTTTCTGTTGCCATTTTCGAGTGTGTGTGTTGCACATTCTGGCCGTTATTACGTAATCACATTAAAAAGGTTCGTGTAGGTCAGTGCCTTTCGGCTTAAAAAGGAAGAAGCTAGCCTTAAATGGCAAAAACATGAATAATTCATCGAGTTTAGAAATCGGAAAAAATAAAAAAAAAACAATATCTAAATCCCGCACACACTTTTGAATAATTTAAAATACTAAAAAAATATGTCTGGTCTGGTCTGGCAGACTAAACCATAAAAGAGAGAAGTTTTAAGGAAATATTCAACATAATACAGGGTGCGTACGGTATTTGAGGACATTGATATATGAGGCTGCCATTTTGTACCTAGTGTTGTGATCTTTTTATTCTTTTTAGATTAACAATGGAGGACAATATTCTAACTCAAGAAATGAAAAGACATGCGGTTATCGTTGCTTTACACGCAGAGCACAGCGATCTTGAAATAAGCACATTTTTGAAAGTCGCCCGATCATTCGTTTATAAAGTTCGTCAAGAGTTGCAATCATCTGGTGGGAATGTGAAAAGCACTGGAAAGCGTAAAAAGCACGAACAACGTTCAGATTGTGTGAAAACACCAAAATTTATTGAACAAGTTCAGGATACTGTTGACCTGGACCCTTCCAAGTCCATGAGGGCCGTCGCTAGGGACCTCAACGTTTCTGAGGGTTTAATCCGGAAAATTGTCCACGAAGACCTCCGGTACAAATCTTATGTGATGCGTAGGGGTCAGTTTATGTCAGCACAAACTCAGGATCAGCGATTAATTCGTGCAAAACGACTTTTGAACAAATTAAAACATCCTGACTGTCCGGATCTGCTCTGGTTTTTTTCACCTAGCTCACCGGATCTTAATCCTTTGGATTACTACGTATGGGGCGTACTTGAAAGGGACACCAATAAGTACCCTCACAACACGGTTGCTTCCCTTCGAACTAGTATTGCCAAAGCAATGCCCGAAATGAATAAGGATCATCTAATTCGGGCATGTAAACGTTTCCGATCGAGAATTGAAGCTGTAATTGCAGCGAACGGGGGTTTTATTGAATAATTGTTTAGTTTAAGTATCAATTAACTTGCTGTAAAAATTTGAATGAATTACAATTACTTTTGTTAAAAATACAAACAATTTAGTTTTAACAGCAATATGTCCTCAAATACCGTACGCACCCTGTAAATTATTTTTAATTGGTTATGCAAAAAATGAAGAGCGACCTACGTGTCGTATGAGTAATATTTGTCTTAAGACCTTTGGAGCTCTGTAACTCAGGACTTTTCGACTAAAACATTTCCGTTTAAATTTTATACAATTTTTGCAATTCGTTCGCTAAGTACTCTTACTTGAAGTACCTTCTGATAAGATTATATTATTATTCGATTTGTGTTTTGAATTACAAGTTCTTGGGGTTTTCCCGTTTTTTGATTCGATTTTTTGTTTCTTTGAAATTACATTGCAGGAAAAAGTGTATTAAAGTTTTTGGCTTTTCTAAGATTCTTTTTAGTGAGTAATGCATAGATCTGCCTATTTGCTTCTGCGATTTAATTTATTTTGGGAATTTGTGTGCTAGTTTTAAGTTTCTTTGAAGTTATTTTGAGTATTTGGCAGAGGTATTTTGAGTACATTCTGATAAGATTGCGGCTGAGCGAGCTATCAATGCTGATTTGACAGTTTTCTTTATGAAGTGCCTCTCTGACTGGGAACGAAATCTAGGCGCCACGGAAGATAGTGCCTTGTTTTGCATAATGATACCCGCTACTCACTGAGCAGTAGTACCAGGTATCTATACCCTTTTCCTCTCACTCCGAGAGAGAGAGAGAAACGTTGGCTAAAACCACCTGAACCTGAACCAGCCGAACCACCTGTATTTGTTTACCTTTTGTTGTGGCCCGAAGTGGCTGCGAATGCGAAGTGCACGGGGCTTCCGTTCGAATCGGGTTGCATAAATAATTAAAATGAATATTTATAAAAGGGGGTAAACAAAATAAAACAAAGGAAAAACTGTCATCTTGGATCAGTACGGGGCTCAGGTCCTATGACAAATGGAAGCGTGCGCCAATCTATCCATCTCCCTGGCCAAATCCAGGCGCACACATCCATCTAGATACCGTTTGTATCTGTGATCCGTCTAGATACATAATGTATCCACATATCCGAGCATATGTGTGTGTAGATAGATAGATAGATAGCATTTGCATGCCGTGTATCTGTGGCAACCAAACTCGTTTCGTTTCGTTTCGTACCGTCTCGGTTTTGGTTTTTTGGTTTTTGGTTTCTGTTTTTATTTTATTTTTTATACTCCGAGTTTGCTTTTGGTTTTTTTTGGGGACTTAAAGGCTTCGTTTTGCGCGTTTGCCGGCAAATGCCTTCGATATCTGGTAATATCCAGACTTTGGTCGCTTCTGTCCGAACCCAGACATCGCCAATTATAATTATAATGGCATTCGCCGCGTCTGTGTGAGGGCTAACCCCTACTCATTATACTACTTGCCATTTTTTTTTTTATGCAAATTCAGTATCAGTTTGTTCATTCATTCACTGAATGGAAGCGGGCTTACCAGAGTTCTTGCTGGAATTAATTCAACCATAATGTTTTCCTCATGCTCTTGGCAAGGTTCAAGTTCTTCGCTCTCGAAGTTACCCCCCAATAGGCAGAGAAATATGAACAAGGGACTGGCATTTCTGGCCGTCTAGCCCTTTAACAATTTCCGGATTTCTGGAACAACAACAGCCTCTACAATGGCCCAGGTCAAAGCTTGGAGAGCAATCCGCTTCGAAAAGCTTCTAAATTCTGATTCTGAAATTCCAAACTACATAGCTCCATTGTTAGCACTTTGCCTGGAATTCGGAATTCCTCTCGAGTCGTTTAACAGACAAACAATGAAAGGTACAGGGGTCTCTGGGGCAGAGAGACACACCTCGTAGAGACGACTCTTGAAGATTCGAGATGTAAACTTCAAGTTTTTGGATTTCAGAATAAATATATTTGTTTTCAAGCAAAATATTATGAATTTCATTGAATTAAACATAATTCTCAGCGTTCTTCTTGAAATATAAGGGCTTGAAATTCAATAATTGAAAAAAATAATAAAAATTTGACCGCCTTCCTCCTCGCTTCTCATAGGAGGCAGCTAAGCAACCACTTTTTTTCAAAATATTATTTTTATAAAATTTTATCNCTTTTTTTCAAAATATTATTTTTATATAATTTTATTAGATATATTTATTATATATTAGATAGATTACAGATAGAATAGATACATAAATGGAATAGTTAGAATAATTAGATAGATAGCTAAATAGAATAGATAGATAAATAGAATAGATTGATAAATAAATCCTCGAAAACTTCAATTTACGAAGGACTACTGTAGCCTCAATGATGTAGGCGTGCGTCTATAAATATTTTGAAATCCAATCTGCTTATCAGAGTGCAAAATGAAAATCTATCAATTCGGGCACCTGTCATCACTTGGCATTTTTGCACACGCCCCCTTCTGCCCTGCCGCCCTGTGCCGCCCCTTAGCAGCGCAGCCGACGTCGACAGAGCATTCTTTTGGCTGTGGGCCTATTTTTAGACTGATTTTTATGGCCATGCAAACGAGACACGAGCAAAAAAAAAACAAAACAAAAAATTTTAATAAAAATAAAGCCAACAACAAAGTGAATATAAAAATAAAAGACAATAAACAGACGGGCGAGTGCGAGTTCGAAATGTAGATGATTTTTGTTTTTGTTCGAACTGAGAATCCGACTCAGATACTTTGTGTGTTTTGACAGCCGGAGAGGAGAGGTTTCCTGGTAGGAAATTATCAGGACTTATCAGATGGCGGAAGGACTTGAACAGCTGTTCCTTTGACTCAGAAGCTGCACTCAGAGAAAGGAATGGGAAGTGCTGGAAATAAACAAAAACAATCGACTAGAATTTCATTCCGTTTGCCGGCTGTATCTCAACCTGTCGCTCTCTGCTCTCTCATTGTATCTGCGTATCTTTGTATCTGTATCTCTCGGCAGCTCTCTGTTGTGGTCGACTCTCTGTTTTCGTCGGCCTCTCCTTTTGGTTGCAGTGTATTCACCTTAGAGCTTCAGTTTGTTTATTTATTTTATTTATTGAGTTATATTTCACGAAAATAATTGTATAATTACAAATTCTAATTTGTATTTTATCTCGCTGAGAAAGCCATTCGTGACTGTGTGATATTTTGCTTAATTATTCATTGAAATGTCTCGCCTCTTTATTTTTTATCGTTTTTTTTTATTTTTTTTATATATATTTTTTGCGCTTTTGTTTTTGTGCAATTTTTTTCTGGTTTTTGTTTACATCTTGCGCTTCGCTCGGTTTATTTGTTGTGCTCGTAGTTTTGCCAAAAAAGCAATGAATTGTTTTTGTCTCGACGTCGCACACACATGTGCCTGCGATTTTTTGCGGTTTTATTTTTATTTTTTTTGTATTTCTTTTTTTTTTTTTTTTATTTCTTATTTTTGCGATTTGTTGATGCCGCCACACCTCCAAAAGCAGAGCAACAACAACGAAACTCACCACAGTGCAAAAGTTGGTGCTCTCGGTCTGTTGGAAATTCGCAATCAGTCGCCAGAGCCACCCCCCTGGCCTGCTGCTCTTTAATTTCTATATCCCCCAACCCCTCTTCACGTGTCCTTCCATTTTCATACAATTTTTGTTCCCTTAATTCTGTAATTTTTATGGGTCTGCGGTAGAACTTTATTATATATTTACTTTCTAGATCAAAAAACTCTAAAAAAAAACGATATAAAACCTGGAAATAATATGACTACAAAATTTACGATAAGAATTACGATAAAAATCATTTCCACATATTTCGATATTTGATTTCTTTGGATTGTACAAGTCTTTTGATTCTAAAAGATATTTTTATTCAGGAAATTACAACAGAGTCTAGATAATAATAATAGACATTTAAATACGATATACATTTATACGATAAAGTAGCTCTTTCTTCGATATAACTTCGATTTCGATAGCTTTTGAACCCTTTCAGTAAGTTCAATATATTTATGAATTCTCGCTTTTTGTCCAGCCAGCATATAAATATGTATATACTATAAGATCGCTGAGAGAAAGGTTCATTAGACTCGCATAACTCAGGGGCCATCATCCCACTCATCATACCTCTCAATGGGAGGCCCCCCATCTTTCAAATTCGCATCCAGCAACCTCGAAAAAAGCGCCTTTTCGCCTCAATGCAAACGCTCTGTAAATTGCATTTGCGGAATTTTTAATTTCGCCAGCAAACAGCCATCCGCACACTTGTAATTTATGTCGGTATAATGCCACGCATAGAGATATATATACACGATTCTGTTCGGTTCTGTTGGCGCCAGGAACACTCATTTGCCAGTCAGTCTCTAGACAAGGTTTCTGATTTTCATTTTGATTTTGACTTTGGCGACAATGTCTGACTTTTGCGGAGGCCGTGCGGCTTACCAGACGGAAATGTCTATCGAATTTTATCGATTTTACGGCCTCAACAGTCAAAAATGATCGATAAAGAAATAAAGAATTGCCTTCCCTCTATCATTCCTTTTATTTACGAGTCTGTTACTTTGTATTCGCCATAATATTTACGTTTTGGGCGTTCCGTCTTGATTACCAACTATAAATATGGGGAAAACAAGACCTCCCTGATCGCATCGGGGCTCTGTGTTTATGTTTACCAACCTGATGCTGATGTACTAGCAGCAGATTTGCAGATGCAATGAATTGTTGTCACATTTCTGAGTTTTTGGCTCTATGCCCGGGGGCACCAGAATAAAATATAAAGAAAATGGAATGAAATTCGTGGCATTTTTGATTGGCAAATAAGCATGCAATTTCCTGCTCAATATCTCGCAAATAAAATTAAATATATTATATAGTATTCCCAGTGGTGCATACTTATTTGTTTCGTTCTGATTGAGAGGTCTCGTATTAAATTTCGTATTTTTCTTGGAAGCTTCCTGTTTCTATAATAGGATCATGGGGTCGTAAAGATATCGCGAATTTTTGTACAAATTTTGTTTACCGATCGAACCGATTGCAATCTGCATTCGGCTATTGTGCATTCGATTATTTCCATAAAATAAGAGCTCCAACTAAGTGCCGAGTCCTTATCGGCGGGGCTCTCTAGCTGATATTATTTTGCGACTTCAGTGGCTCCTCCTTTGCGGATCGAATGCGGGCTAAACCAAATCCTTAGGTCGAATCCTACTTAGTCATTTCAGAGGTGATGAAATAGAGCGCCAGAAACCCCTCAGAAGCCGGCGATAAGTAATCCCCCATCCTCCCGTAATCCCAGTCCAAATAGAAACTCCCTCGGTGAATAAGAATCTGGGCTATACGCATATATACCTTCGTTATCAGTTGTCCCAAATCTGGAAAGCACTCTGTGGGCCCACATATATATAGGCATTCATTCTTAGTTTAACTGGGTGAACGAAATTCAGCCGCGTTTTATAGTTGAAACTGATTAAACTGATTAAACTGGTTTATCTGGCGACCTTGAGATAGTGCTAAGAAATTATATAGCTAATATATTGTGCCTTTGGTGATAGAACAGAGAAATTGCACTTTTTAATGGTGCTGTAAAGATAATTTATTCTCTGTAATATTTTTAGACTTTTAAGGCACACTCACCTGAGAAAAAAGATTCATGAATCTTGAGAGACTGGAACTCGTAGGTAAATTATCAGAAAGAAACCTGACTTTTGAAATCGTTGCATACTTTTAGGAACTATGCCACTTCAGAGATTGAGTTTCGGTAGTGCGATTTCACTTATCAAGGACTCCCTGTATTTGCATTTCCCATTTCCAATTGAAAGCCGATATCCACTCGGGTATTTCCCTTATCTATGGCTCTGCTCCGGCGTTTGCCCAATAGATTTCATATTTTTATAGGGGGGAGCTATCGTAATTGCCGTCACCTGACGTCATCGGCAGGTGATATCAAGATTGCTCTATCTGCGGCTCCAGCGTTACACCTGTCCGGCCGGCCATTCGAAGGCATCATAAATATTGCATTTGCGTACTTCGTATGCAGCCGAGATAAACTGCGAAATAAAGTGAGTTGATTTATTGGCCAGCATAGTGAGTGGCTTTTCCGAATTCGGTCTTAATGCGCAGTTGGCTCGGCACTCGCTTGAGTCTATAGAGTTCCGGGGCCACCCTGGAATTAGTTGGGCTAGGACTGGGCTTCAAAATGATTATAGTGGTTAGCCTAAGCCCTATGATTTATTGTCCCTATGATTATTATTGCTTAATAATCGTCTCAAAAGTTGCTAATCCCTTAAAAATATTTTCCTTTTGTGGTTTTTTTGTTTTGATGAACCCCTTGAGACTCGAATTCAAAAGCCACTTGGGCTTCGGGAACTTCGAGAAGCCTTTGGAATTGCCTACGTGGTCGCCAGCACGTCATCCCCCAACCCCTAAGTCTATTCACCTCGAAAGCCCAACCCCCATGGACTCATTCGTCTAATTCACCACTCGAACTTAACACTCTCTCTCTTGGACTTCGGGCTTTTGAGAGCATTTCCTGCCGAGAGAAAACTGACTGGTGTGGTGAGTATAGTGCATCCGTAGTGGGTAGCATCTCGTATTTCATCTCCAGGACATCTCCAGCAAAATAATGTTAAAAATTCATCCAATTTTTGAGTTTAGTTCTTTAACTTTTCTTGGGTCATACATCCATCCTGTTTTCGTTTTAAGGGGATGTAATTTTCTTGAACCACTAGGGTATCCTCTTGTCGAATTACTTGTTTTTTTTAAATGGGACACGATTCCCAGGCCAGCAAATGCCTTGACCCACTGCACACAGCGGTCAACGACTGCTGGAAAAAGCTGGACGGGATGTGGGTCACATACCCGACCCCTACTGCGCCACCCCATTAAGAACCATGTGTGGCCTCCCTTAGGTCATTCCCCATCCTCCCCAAAGAGCATCAAATTCATAATTCTAGTATGAACTGGAAAATTCAATTTTATTGAAGGGATTTTCATATAAAATAGAAGTAGTTCTAAAGAATTACACACTGTGTCCTATAACTATTTAATTAATAACTATAATTAAATTAGTACTAAATTTCCCTCTGTATCCTTTTCAGATTGTGGCTCGGCGACATGACCTGAAGCTCATCGTTACCTCCGCTACCATGGACAGCACCAAGTTCGCCACCTTCTTCGGGAACGTGCCCACCTTCACCATACCGGGCAGGACCTTCCCTGTGGACGTGATGTTCAGCAAGAACACCTGCGAGGACTACGTGGAATCGGCGGTGAAGCAGGCCCTGCAGGTCCATCTGACGCCCAACGAGGGCGACATGCTCATCTTCATGCCGGGTCAGGAGGACATCGAGGTGACGTGCGAGGTGCTGGAGGAGAGGCTGGCGGAGATTGAAAAAGCACCAGAGCTAAGCATCCTGCCGATTTACTCCCAGCTGCCGTCTGATCTGCAGGCCAAGATCTTCCAGAAGTCCGGTGATGGCGTGCGCAAGTGCGTGGTGGCCACAAATATTGCGGAGACCTCGCTTACCGTCGACGGCATCATCTATGTAATCGACTCCGGCTACTGCAAGCTGAAGGTCTACAATCCGAGGATAGGCATGGACGCCCTGCAGATCTATCCCATATCCCAGGCGAACGCCAATCAGCGCAGCGGTCGAGCCGGAAGAACAGGCCCCGGCCAGGCGTATCGCCTCTACACCCAGCGACAGTACAAGGACGAGCTCCTAGCCCTCACCGTGCCGGAGATTCAGCGCACCAATCTGGCCAACACGGTGCTGCTGTTAAAGTCCTTGGGCGTAGTGGATCTGCTGCAGTTCCACTTCATGGACCCTCCGCCGCAGGACAATATCCTGAACTCGTTGTACCAGCTATGGATTCTAGGCGCCCTAGATCACACGGGTGCCCTGACCACCTTGGGCCGTCAGATGGCCGAGTTCCCGCTGGATCCACCTCAGTGTCAGATGCTCATCGTGGCCTGCAAGATGGAGTGCAGTGCCGAAGTGTTAATTATAGGTAAGATACAAACACCAAACAAGTTTTTAATTTTAATTAAAAATAAATTAATGAGTTATTCCGTAAAAATATCATAATTTGGTCAATTCAAGGCCATCCTTTAAAAGCTTTTACGAACAGCTCTTCAAGAATTTAAATTTCACATGAAAATCTGGCAACCTCAAATATGGTCGATTTATCGATAACTTTAGAACAATTTCCAACACTAGACCACATTGGTACATAAAACGATAACGCATTTTTAACGTAGATTTGAATTCTTTTCGGTTAAGATTTCTTTAACAAAATTTGAAATCGTTTTAAATATTTTTATATTAATTGTTATGTTTTTTTCATTCCACAGTTTCCATGCTTTCGGTGCCTTCCATCTTCTACCGACCCAAAGGACGCGAGGACGAGGCGGATGGTGTGCGCGAAAAGTTCCAGGTGCCAGAATCCGATCACCTGACCTACCTCAATGTCTACCAGCAATGGCGCCAGAACAAGTAAGTCCTGAAATCCAGAAAACACGCTACACATTACTTATAAATTTTGTCTCTTCCAACAGTTATAGCTCCACCTGGTGCAACGAGCACTTTATACACATCAAGGCCATGCGAAAGGTGCGAGAGGTGCGACAGCAGCTGAAGGACATCATGACCCAGCAGAAGATGAACGTGAAGAGCTGCGGCACCGACTGGGATGTGGTAAGGAAGTGCATCTGTTCCGCCTACTTCTACCAAGCTGCCAGGCTGAAGGGCATCGGAGAGTACGTGAATTTGCGATCGGGAATGCCATGTCACCTGCATCCCACCTCCGCCCTCTACGGGCTAGGTACCACACCCGACTATGTCGTCTACCACGAGCTAATCATGACCGCCAAGGAGTACATGCAGTGTGCCACAGCCGTAGATGGTTATTGGCTGGCTGAGCTGGGTCCCATGTTCTTCTCCGTTAAAGAGTCGGGACGCAGCGGTAGGGAAAAGAAGAAACAGGCCGCGGAACACCTCAAGGAAATGGAAGAGCAGATGCTGCAGGCGCAACACGAGATGGAGGAGCGAAAGCAGCAGGCGGCTCAAAGGGAGGAGCAGCTGGCCGCCAAACAGGAGATAGCCACGCCGGGAAATGCCACGCCCCGGAGAACACCTGCCAGAATTGGTCTCTGAAAGTCATTTTTTCCACATTTATACAATACTTATTTCTTTTTTGTTTGCTAAAAAATTGTATGTGAAATCCATTTGGGATTTAAGTAACTGTAAACGTTTTTTAATATTTAATATAAGCTATTGTTTGCGGGTGGAGGTGCAGCCGGAGCTGGATATTTGGCAGCCGCAGGAACAGGTATCTGTTTATTTTCAATTTATCAATTTAATTTAATTTATATTTATATATATGTTATATTATAATATAATTTGATATAAATCACAACCGGTTCTGGCTGAGCCTTTATAAGGAGGCTCTCCACACCCGCCCACGCACTCACTGCACCGTGGCTGGCCGGCTGTTTGGCTGGCAGTCACCTCCAGGTGGAAGAGCAGCACGCCTGCCCATGCTGTCGCTACTGGAGGAGGAGCACCCATCTGCCCATACAGCTGGTGCCAAAGGAGCACCCACCTCCCTATGCCGCTGCTGCTGAAGGAGGACCACAAACCTGCCCTTGCTGCTGCTGCAGGAACATGATCGGGCTACAGAAACGGGCTACAAGCAGGAACCAGGTAAGGGCTACTGGAACGGGTCTACAGGCTGCAGGAACCAGGATCGGGCTGCTGGAACCGGCCTACAGGCTGCAGGAACCAGGATCGGGCTGCAGGAACCGGCCTACAGGTTGCAGGAACCAGGATCGGGCTGCAGGAACCGGCCTACAGGCTGCAGGAACCAGGATCGGGCTACTGGAACGGGTCTACAGGCTGCAGGAACCAGGATCGGGCTGCTGGAACCGGCCTACAGGCTGCAGGAACCAGGATCGAGCTACTGGAACCGGCCTACAGGCTGCAGGAACCAGGATCGGGCTACAGGAACCGGCCTACAGGCTGCAGGAACCAGGATCGGGCTGCAGGAACCGGCCTACAGGTTGCAGGAACCAGGATCGAGCTACTGGAACCGGCCTACAGGCTGCAGGAACCAGGATCGAGCTACTGGAACCGGCCTACA
>JAJJHT010005266.1:1035141-1045240 GCA_021223865.1 Drosophila pandora | reverse complement strand
ATTTATTTATTAAATAAGAAATAGTTTAAAATATTAATTATAAATTTTTTCATTAAAATATCTGTATAAAAAATATTTCGAAAAAAACCCTAAAACAAAAAACTCCTAACTTTTCTCCTAAAATCCGCCCCTGTCTTAACAGGGCACTTGCCACTTGCCACTTGCAACTTGCTGGGCCGCAATGATCATGCACTAATGCTCAGCGGCACGTCCCAGTATCTTTATCATATAAACGGTGCGATTTAAATTAATAATTAAAGCCCGCTTGTGGTTAAAAGTGTTTTGGCCCGGCCATCTGCCGCAGGTTGCAGGTTGCAAGTTGCAAGTTGCAAACTAGTACCCCTACAGGTTGCAGGTGGATGGATGCCAATGGATTAGACTGACCACCCTTTTGGCCATAAATCAACGGGGACATTGGGCTTGTCCCGAACGACTCTGGACTGTTGGACTCTCGAGTCCCAAGTCGGAGGTGCTCAGCCAAATGAAAAGAAGTTGCCAGCACTTTTCCCCTCCGAATCCATTATCCAATCCAAGTGGATATGTGTTGTATTATCCACAACTATCCACTGTACACTGTACACTGTACTCTATCCACTTTCCACAGACGGAGACAGAGACTGCCACGGCCAGCTGTAAAAATATTAATTGACTAACTAAATAGGGAAGGAGCTCATAAATAATTATTTGAATATCTGTAGAGGTCTTGCAGGAAGTTGTATTCTATAGCGAGTGGTGGAAAGGCAATTTAAATAAACACGAAATAGGTTTTTAGTTTCTGTCTAGTCTATTCGGCAAGTAAAAAATAGATATGAAATACACTTATTTTGAAAGGAACTTCCCCAGAAAAAAATTGAAAAAAATCTAAAAAATATTTTGTTCCCAGATTTTGATGCAGATCGATGCGAAATCGATATACAAATCGATAAAGGTATTCCTCGCAGGAATCGGATGAGAATTGGCCGAGATATGGCCTTCCCAGGGGGACCAATGGCAAAAAAACACTTTCTGAAGGGGTCTCCCCAGGAAAAATATGAAAAAATTTTAAAAAATATTTTGTTCTCGGATTTTGATGCAGATTGATGGGAAATCGATATACAAATCGATAAAGGTATTGCTCGCAGGAATCGGATGAGAATTGGCCGAGATATCGCCTTCCCAGGGGGACCAATGGCAAAAAAACACTTTCTGAAGGGGTCTCCCCAGAAAAAATTGAAAAAAATCTAAAAAATATTTTGTTTCCAGATTTTGATGCAGATCGATGCGAAATCGATACACAAATCGATAAAGGTATTGCTCGCAGGAATCGGATGAGAATTGGCCGAGATATGGCCTTCCCAGGGGGACCAATGGCAAAAAAACACTTTCTGAAGGGGTCTCCCCAGGAAATATATGAAAAAATTTGAAAAAATATTTCGTTCTCGGATTTTGATGCAGATTGATGGGAAATCGATATACAAATCGATAAAGGTATTGCTCGCAGGAATCGGATGAGAATTGGCCGAGATATGGCCTTCCCAGGGGGACCAATGGCAAAAAAACACTTTCTGAAGGGGTCTCCCCAGGAAAAATATGAAAAAATTTTAAAAAATATTTCGTTCTCGGATTTTGATGCAGATTGATGGGAAATCGATATACAAATCGATAAAGGTATTGCTCGCAGGAATCGGATGAGAATTGGCCGAGATATGGCCTTACCAGGGGGACCAATGGCAAAAAACCACTTTCTGAAGGGGTCTCCCCAGAAAAAATTGAAAAAAATCTATAAAATATTTTGTTCCCAGATTTTGATGCAGATCGATGCGAAATCGATATACAAATCGATAAAGGTATTGCTCGCAGGAATCGGATGAGAATTGGCCGAGATATGGCCTTTCCAGGGGGACCAATGGCAAAAAACCACTTCCTGAAGGGGTCTCCCCAGAAAAAATTGAAAAAAATCTAAAAAATATTTTGTTCCCAGATTTGGATGCAGATCGATGGAAAATCGATATACAAATCGATAAAGGTATTCCTCGCAGGAATCGGATGAGAATTAGCCTTTCCAGGGGGACTTGTATCGACTTAAAAGTCGATCCTGATCAGGAAATTATATACGTTCTGCATGAAACCTTTGAAAGAGCCACTTTTGGAGTAGTTTATTTTGGAAAGTGAGCAACTATTTGGCCGAGAGGGTCATCGTCATCAGGACAATGAACATGGAGTGGGCCAGGAGATTGAAGTCGGAGCCGAGGCCCTCCCAGTAGTAGTCGAGGATGACGGAGCCGTAGCGGGCCGCGAAGGCGATGGCCGCCATGCCGCCGTACATGTTGCTCAGCTGGTTCACGCCCAGGAAGAGCATGGAGACGACATTCCCCAGCAGGGTCAGCTCCTTGAGGGTCTCGGTGGAGGTGTCCTCGTTGTCGCCCATTTTGGCCATCAGATCGTAGGCCAGCGGCACCACAAAACATCCATGGGCCAGCGCCAGGCCCGGATTGGTCGACTTCAGATACAGCTCGATGTTGGTCAGTGGCAGTGGGACGATCTCCATGATACCGGATGTGATTAAACGCAATCGATTGCACTCGTCATCGTCGTTGCTGGCGGCCCGGGCCACGCCCAACAGCCCATGGACCAGACTGAGGGCGGCGGCGGCATATCCGTAGGGCGTCTCCAAAGGACGCAGGGTGTACATGGCATACCCGGAGCTCACTACCAGCAGACTGTTGAAGAGGGCGTCCATCAGAAGCATATTTCACTGTGGCTCCTCTTCCTCATCCACCTCCTGCTCCTGAATCCTTTTTTGCCGTTTTTTTTTTGTTCTTCAAACTTTACTTCTAATACATATTTCTTGGAGGCTATTTTTTAAGGCTTTGTTTTAATGGCTTTGTTGTCTAGTTTAGTGTTTAATTTAAACTTAAGCAGCTGGGACGGCGAGCACGGCGAATTTTGTGTTAGTTAGAACGTTTTAGGCCCATCTCCTTGCCAGATTTGACTGACAGCTGGCTCAGGGACTCAGTGATATTGAGATTTCAAAGTTTTTAAAATTATAAAAAACAAGAAAGGAAAGCTAACTTCGGGCGGAGCCGAAGTTTATATACCCTTGCAGTTCAGTCGCAGTCCGCTAGGTGGCGCCACGCATCTTATATTATTAGATATGTAGCGGATCGTATATAGTCGGCCGATCCTTATGAAATTTGGCAAATCAGATTCATTTGTCCAAAATAGAATCTGTACCAAGTCCCATCTTTCTAACTTAAAAAACACCAAAGTTATGCCAATTCCGATCGTTCTATGACAGCTATAGGATATAGTCGGCCGATCCTTATGAAATTTTGTACACAAGATATTTTGGTCAAATATAACATGTGTGGAAAGTCCCAACCCTCTAACTTAAAAAACACCAAAGTTATGGCATTTCCGATCAATCAGTTATATGGCAGCTATAGGATATAGTCGACCGATCCCGGCCGTTCCGACTTATATACTGCCTGCAAAGGAAAGAAGGGTGTGTGCAAAGTTTCAACTCGATAGCTTTAAAACTGAGAGACTAGTTTGCGTAGAAACGGACAGACGGACAGACGGACAGACGGACATGCTCATATCGACTCAGGAGGTGATCCTGATCAAGAATATATATACTTTATAGGGTCGGAGATGTCTCCTTCACTGCGTTGCACACTTTTGACCAAAATTATAATACCCCTTAAGCAACTTAAAAAAAATGATGACTTTATCATATTCATATGTATATATTTATATTTCATACATTTTTGTATAAAAAAAAATATACTTTGTGGTTTCTGGACCCTCCTTTCATATACTCGAATGGTGGATATTTTTTTGCGCTCCACAAGGCCAATTGCCGGCGGTTCATTGGCTCAAAAAAATGGCTCAACAGCGAGATGGAAGGCTCAATAAACTTGCAATTAATGTTGGCAAATTAAAATGCAAAAATAAACATTAATTGTTTTGTCACAAACTCGGAAAAGAAACAAAAAAAAGAGATATAAAGTGTTGCCATGTGAGACTTAATCATCAAAGGAGATAACCCAAAAAAAGATCCAGCTGCGGGGATAACATTTTAACTTCAATTTACAACCAAAAAAAAATATTTAAAAAAAGGATAAAAAGCTTGAGCTAAAAAGGTTTTTTTTTAAAAAATATTTTTAAGAAAAAAATACAATTTTGAAACAAAAAATAATAAATTCATTGCCTACTTTTTGGAGAGAGACATGGGCTGTGGGCGTAGCAGTAGTCGTAGATAGTAGGCGTGGCACTGGTGGGCGTAAAATCTCAGTGGCGGATTGCTAATGAAACGGCGCCATTAAAACGGCTAACAAATGTGCGGAAAAGAGCTGCGAACACCGCCGGATGGCCCATAATTTATGCATTTTAATTAATTGCCTTTTTGGGGGACCCCTTTGGAAGTTTATGATGATTTCGCGGGATCACCTTATACCCCTNTTATCCACTGGCCCGTAGTGATCAATATGTATAATCTCGAATGGTACACTCCCTTTTGTGTCGTCATTTGCATTTCAATGAATCGCAGGGGTTACGAGATCCCTTCCTTCCTTAGTGGGCGGGGGACACGACACTTGGAGGAACAAACAGACAACGTCATTTGTGCATTTAAAAGACGATCCATTTATTTTGTGAATCAAAGTTGCCAAGGCGAACATTAAATAATGCCACAAGAAATAAAAAAATAAATAAAAAGTGAAAGAGGAAATAAGGCTGATAAGGCCAAAGAGGAAATACAGTATTTAATCGAAGTAGTTTCTAATTGGAGGCTTTAAAAAATAAATAAATATATATTTTACGTCATAAGCTTAAAGCTTATTTTATTTATTTAAGCCGTAACTATTTGATTTCCTTACTTTGTAATTTGTTATAATTTGAAAACTAATTTAAGCTTCTAGTGAACCACAGTGCGTATGAGTAATATATTTTCAAGAAAAAAATATTTCTAAAATAGGAAATAAAATTTTTTTCTGTTAAAAAACTAAATTTCAGCTTTAAGAATTAAAAAACACTTAGAAACCCCACAAATTGTAGCTTCTAATAATTATACACCACTGCGTATGAGTAATATTTTTTCTCTAAAAAAAGTCCTAGAATCTAAAAATAAATAACAATATTTTGAAATAGAAATAAAACAATATTAGATCTATAAAAATGCAAATTAAATATAAGAAAACAGACCAATTCTGAAACAAAATAGATATACAACACTGCGTATGAGTAATATAAGCAAATATGGTTTCAAATTAAAAAAAAAAACAAAAAATACCAATTATTTCGGCTAAAATTGATGAGATAATGCTGAAAAATAAATAAATTATTACCAAAAAAAAAAATAGTTAAGCCTTTTCATTGTAAAAGTGTGCAACACTGCGTATGAGTAATATATTTTCAAAAATATGCTTCAAAAAGAAAAAAAAAATAAATTAATGTATAAGAAACTGTAAACTATAACAATAAGAAAGTAAAATAAAAACAAAAAACCCTAAAAATATCAAAAACTAACATAAGAACACACTGCGTATGAGTAATATATATCATTAAACTCCTCTTAAAATGAAAAAAATTAACCTTTTCTCAAATAAATTATTTTTTCTTTTCTCTCACATGTTTCCTCGTCCAGGTCCCACTGCACTTTTCTGCAACAACAACAAAAAAGCCCGGCTAACCGCAGAAACATTTCAAAAATGTAAGAAAAAGCAACAAAAACAACAACAACAAACTAAAATCAACAAAGCAGCGAAGCAGCAAAACAAAACAGAAACCAAAAAAGGAAGCAAAATGCAAAAAAAAAAAAAACAACACAAACATACATATGTTTGTTTGTATATTTATGTGAAAAAAAAGAAAAGAAAAAAAAAAAATAAATTTGCGCCAAATGCGCCGGCGCAACGTTGTGTGTGCCCCCCAGTCTCCCCCGTCCGCCCCACCGACCCACTCTTTCCGCCGCCTGCTTGCAAGTTCAAAAACCTGCAATGCTCCATCTCGCTCCCCCGTGACTCAGCCGCCATCCGTCTGACTCGCAGTCGCAGCCGCAGTCGCAGTCGCAGTCGCAGTCACCGTCGCAGTAGCGTCAGTCGGTTAAAAAAGCCGGCCGGCATTGCCATTTTTTTATTATTTTTCTTTTTTTTTTTTTATCTTTTGTTGTTGGCTGATGGCGCTGCCGCTTCTTTTGCTCATTTTTTGTTGTTGTCTTGGCGTGTTTATTAAAAAAAAAATAAAAACAAAAAATAAGAATTAAAGAAGAAGAAGAAATTAAACGCGATGCAGACGGCGGCGGCGTCGTTAAATAAAAAAAAATAAAAATAAAAACAAAACAAAACAACGAAAAAGATGCATGCAAAATGAAGGCGAACATCGGAGGGGGGACGCCAAAGAGTGCGAATACTGCTAATGAATGCGAATTGGAACAGAGAGGAGGCCCAAAATGCAAACTAAACGATACCCACTACTTCTCAGGACTCAGGAAAAAAATTACACTTTTTTTTATAAAGTAGGAGATTAAAGGAAAATTATTTATTAAATTTTTAAAGACAAGAGATTACTTGTTTTTCTCCTGATTATTACTTATTTAAAAAAAAAACAGACTTTAATTTGTAATTTATAAAGAAAATTTATAAAAATTATATTATTTCAAAAACAACGAATTTTGATCATTTTTGAAACACAAAACTATGCATTACTCAGCTTATACTTGAAAGATCTCAAAATGTCATACCGTTTTGAACTCAGAACTTCCAATAGAATAATTTTAAATAAAAACCTGACAAAAAAAAAATTGAAATTATTTTTGAAAATTTTCAAAGGGGAGGCATCATAATTTTTACCAAAAAATTAGTCAATTTTTTATTCGATTTATTTTTAAAATATTTTAATTTAGATTGAAGAGGATAGGATTCCTGATCAAAAAATGGTATTCCTTTTTGAAATCGGTTAAGAAATACTTAAAATATTCACTAAAAAGTAAATGAAAAGCTTAGATTTCTGTCAAAAAAAAAAATCAAAAATATTTTAGCTATTTTTTGTATTTTCTTAATGGAAAAAAGTGTCTAACTCGGCTAATAATTGTCCGAACAAGAAATGTTATACCCTTCCAAACTTAGAACTCTCCAAACCATAATTTTTGATAAAAATCTAACAAACAAATTTTTCAAACTAATTTTATGAATTTTTTTCATAATAATTTTTGCAATAAAATCAGCCAAAACTGTATATTTTTTTATAGCCCACGAAAAATCAAGCATACCCTGGATCCCACGACATCGCTTGGGTCATATCTTTAATGAGTGCCAGCCAGCAAATGTTTTTTCAAAAAAGAAACGGCCAAAAGGCCGCGATGCGACGCCAACGCAACCGGCATTTTTCGATACGTACTATATCTTCTATATATGCCCGCCACAGATCTCACGATGCATCTGTATCTGTGACTGAATTTTGTATCTCTGCATCTGTATCTGTATCTGTATCTGCATGTGTATTTTAAGAAACGGCGCGAAATTCAAAAAAGCTGCAGTAACGTTTCTTAAAATTGTGTTTTTTTTTGTTTTCTGACGTTGTTGCGTTACTGCATTGTTGTTGTACGTGATTTGTTTACGAATCTTAACAAACTGTGTACACAAAATGTTTTAAATTACCAAGAAAGGCGTCGTCCGTTCAAATATTAAGCGCACAAATACAAAACATTAACAGAAAAAAAATTTAAAAATAAAGTAAAAATCTCGTCTCGGAAATCACGGCCATCTATTTGCACTCTCCAGCGGACTAAATCAATAATTGCGAAATGATCGCATTGAACAGGGCAGGCACTGAGAGAAACTAAAGGTGAAAGTGTGAAAAATAAATATTAAAAAATTAAATATTATTCAAAAAGGTTGCGAATTTTAAGAAAAAACCCGGAAAATTATTTTTATTTTTTATTTTATTTTAGAAACTCTAGAAAGTTGTTTTTCCTAGAATAAAATTTAGTTTTCAATGGACTTTATGTTAAAAAAGTCTTTTTAAAAAGTCTAGAAACTTGAAAAAATCTAAATATTTATAAAAATTTAATAAAAAGTTTTATGGATATATATTTTTCAAAATTTTATACCATTTTTTTATTCAAAATAATCGGGAAAAACTGAAAGAATAATAAAGTATTCCTTTAAAGTCTCCACTACTTCGATTTCTTATAAGAAATCCTTAAATAAAATACAAAAAACAATTATTAAGATATAAATTATAGAATATAATTTGAAAAACAAATTTTAAAATAATTTACAGTGCAAAAAACCCGTTACGATCGGCAGTGAGTCACAGACACAAGCGCATATATTGGCGTGGGAGACACCAAAAAACTAGACCCGTATCGGCACTGCAATATATGCACACAGATATGGATATATCTCCAAGAGTATACATATGTATATAGTCAGTCTGTCAGTCCATCGGTGTATATGGGTGGCAAGTGAATCACTCGCTTCGCAGAATTACAAAATGCAACTAAATTGATTGTCCGATCACGATGCCGGCAAATGGCAGTTGCAAGTGAATGGGTCTCTGTCTCCTACAATAATCCATACAAATAACTAATATATATCTGTATATATATATATATATGTCTGTATAGTAAGCCAACTTTATGGTGTGTAACGGTTTAGCGGGAATTACTTTAGATGGCTTGTGAATGGAATAGAAATGTGGGCTAAAAAAATTGCCAAGTTGTGGGTTTGCCAACAAACTTGACCGATACGTGTCTGATTCGATAATATTTGTAGGGGAGTTTTATCAGTTATATCATTTTATTGATTAAAAAAATATTATTTAATATCAGATAGGAATCTAAGCAGAAGGGGTGACATTTATTTCATATTAATTCTTGTATTTTTTTTGCATTTCAAGTCTTGAAATAGTTGCTGAACAAGAATGATGAATCAGAAAAAATATTTCTAAAACAGATTCTTGCGAATTGTTGTACGAGTTGAATAAATAACAAAAACAAAAATGTACAATAATGATTCTAAGAAATCCCATAAGACACGTTACACACACCGGAGATGAATCACGAAAACCTGGAAATAAATATCAACATTCTCTTGCCAAATGGACTTTAAGCCCTTTTTACTTTCAGATGCAAATCATACTCAGAAACTGAAACAATCACAATGTAAACTCAAAATTACAAAAGTAAAAAAATTGCAAATGAAAGAAAGGTGAGAAAATGATCTGTACTTGCAATTAGCATTAAAGACTAAAAAAAAAAAAAAGAAATTCTGGCAAACATTTCCGCTGCTCATTATGACTAACCTGTTAACGAATGAACACTTTG
Organism: Drosophila pandora; assembly: GCA_021223865.1. Lineage (NCBI taxonomy): Eukaryota > Metazoa > Arthropoda > Insecta > Diptera > Drosophilidae > Drosophila > Drosophila pandora. The sequence goes on along the minus strand of JAJJHT010005266.1, from coordinate 1,035,933 downwards.
AACATCTGATAAATAATATATATACTATATATCCAAATATATATATATTCAGCAAACAAGGAAGTTGGGGCGAGCTGACACCGAGAAACTAGTTGCTAAATTAGTGCAAATCATTTGCATTGATGAGACTTTATTCATATTTGAATGCCTATTTGATTTGGCCGCCCAACTACAAAAATTGGGGAGACACTGAGAGAAAGGGTTACTTTTAAAATAATTTCAAAGATTTAAGGTTTTCTAAAAGAAGGTTTTTTGAAAAAAAATAGATATTTTTGGTATAACTTTTAATAAGAACTTGTTAGTTTTAGCCTTTTCTTTTTCTAGAAAACTTTTTCTAATATTTATTTTCAATTTTATTAATTATTTTATTTAGTCCTTAAATTCCCTTTCTTTATCTCTTAATTTTTCCCAAGTGTATCCGTTTTTATTGCCAAATTTTACAACACTATAACGCCTATGATTTGGGCTCTTGGTCTCCAGTTAAAAGTTGAAACTTTTGGGATGGTCCCTGCACCTGTCGCCAGCTCGTCTTTTAATTGTATTCATGAAAGTCGTCGTCGGTTCGTCATTAGTTAGTTACCAAAAAACGAGTTCCAACTCAACGATCTGACGTTTTATAGTTTCAAAGATATATCCAGTTTTTTTTTCGCCATGCTTCTCTTTACCCCTATATATATATATTTTTTTTTATTTTTTAGCATGCATATTCATTGGCTTTGTGTGTATATAATTATAATAATAATCGTTATGGTTGTGCATTAATTAAATTAGTTATCTCGCCATAGCCAATAA
>JAJJHT010005266.1:1012193-1024324 GCA_021223865.1 Drosophila pandora | reverse complement strand
CTCGGCCCCGGTGTGGCAGGGTTTTCCTTTTGGCCAGTCTCGTGAAAATGCATTAGCCGGCAGCCGCAGTCTGCATGAATCATATGCCCCAAAGCCCAAAAAAACAAAAAAAAAAGGAAATCACTAGAAATCATACTACATATACTGTAGCCAAGTGGAAGAATCTAGTTGTATATAGATTTTTGACCATTTTGACTTTGCATTTGGCCCCAATTCATAAAAAAAAATGGCAAAAAATAAAATAAAATAAAATCCATGTTAATTTCTCGAGTGCTTTATTGTCTGGCCGGAGTTCAAGTGGATTTATCTGCGGGATACATTGTATCTGGGGATTGGGAATGGCGCCGTTCAGATAAAAAGTACCTTTAAGGCCTAGGACGGGTTCAAGGGACTAGCGACTAAGATATTTAAGACCGTTTTTAAGATTTTAATAATATTTTAATAGATTTTAATATTTAAAATTTGTTTATTTAGTTTTTCTTGTTTAAGATTTTTAGTAAATTTTTTAGAGCATTAAAAGAGTATTTTTTTTCAGCAATTTTTTTTACAATTGTTTCAAATATTTTCTGTTCTCTCAAGAATTAATTTTAATGTTAAAGCTTTACCGCAAAAAATGTCTAAGTCACAAGCCAAACAATTATTTTCCCCAAAGTTCCCCATTTTCCATAGTGCCTATTTTTTATTTTAAGTCCCTAGTATAATTTTTAGATAAATAAATATCTATTTATTTAAATTTTAAAGATTTTGCCTCTCTAGCTTTAAAAAAAACCTTCCCACAGTTCAGATCTTTTAAAAGATTTCCAAATTTTGGAATATTTTCACGCTTGTTTCGCTGAGAAATCATTTGTCCCCAAAAACTGGAGTGTGTTTTTTAGGTTTTCTGTTTTTTTCCCCATTTTTCGCGGAAAAGGGCTTAAATAGATTTTGGCTTGATATGGTAAGTGCACGTAGCCGAGAAAAAAAGACCATGTATTCACAAAAAATAGGAAAAAAAAGGAGAAAAAAAAAACCGGGTTTGAGAGTCCCGTGTTTCTATAATTCACGGGCAATTAAAAAAAGCCCGAACTGAGCCACTCGCTTGGCAACAACTTACCAAAAAAAAAAAATAGAAAAAACTAAACCAAGTTTAGGAAAAAATAGATATTTCGTAGATAGTCAGAGTCGAAGAGAGAGAAGCGATGTTCATTAGGCGACGCATGCGCAGGTAGGCCTACATTTAATGTAATTATCAATGATTAATGAATTGCTTAGGCAAACATTGTGCGAACGAACCGAGATACTCAGATACTCAGATACATAGATACTCAGATACATTTGCTGCAGATACCCTCAGCTACTCAGATAGAGCGGCAAACAGCAAACGATCTAATGACCAAAAAAATAAACCCCTTTTCCCAAAAAAAAAAACAAAAGAATCGATCGATATTTTTTTTTAACCTTTCAGGTAGCACCCATGGATAAATAATAAAATGTAATGTACAAAAAATAAAATAGACAAAAAAAAAATAGAGAAAAAATTAACACAAAAATCCTAGACCCAGACCGCTCTAATTTCCCAACTACAATTAGCGACCTGGCACTTTTGCCATCCACCCGATACTTCCAGAGGAGGTCTTTACTTTATAGGAGTATAGGAGGTTACCCCCTGATCTTTTTTTTCACTTTTTTTTCTTTTTTTTTGGGCGGCAACAAAGACTAATGATTGGAAAACGATTTCTTCAGTACAATTAAGCGGCGTGTGAATATCGAGAGACTTTAAACAGAGTGTCTGCCGTTCACGCCCCAGTCTGGCTTTTCAAAAAAAAAAACAAAAAAATACGAAAAAAATCATATATTATATATATGCAACATGGTGGCGTCATCTACGACCGGGGGGCACTACACGAATAATCATAAAATCATAAAAAAATATCTAAGAGTCTCTATATTTTATAGGAAAGCCAATAAAAATTTCGACTCTATCATTTGAATTTTAAATTACAAAAAGGCAACACCTTATTTTAGCTCTTCGGGTGGCTCAAGTAAAAGTTCGATTTGTCAAAGCCCATCTGAGATTATTCATCATTCGGAGAGACAGAAGAGAGTCTTCCATTAATCCCAGACGGCCTATGGGGGTCTGGTTGTCTTATTTTTGCATAAATTATATTAAAAGTTATATGATAATAATTTTTTTATATTTTTTTACAAGATATTGTAATTAAAAAGACATTATTGGAGTTATAATATGACATTTCATGTAGAACCATAGCTTCTATCATCCCTCTATTGTAACTATCTCTTTAGAAATAAATCTATTAAAAAAATACAATTTACAATTAACAATTAAGAAGGGCTAGGAGGGGTAGTAGAGGGACTCTTGAAAATACTGCGTACTGAATACTGGTTTTCGGCTTTTCAAGTTCTTGCTTCTTTGGCTTTGGCTTTTCAGGTTTCTGATCATTCGTGTGCTCAGCTGTTTGAGCAAAAAAAAAAGCACAAAAAATTAAATTAAAATAGAAAAAAAGGCCAACGAAATACAATTTATCTGCGCAGTTACATAAATTTTTTTTTTATTTTATTCTTCAAGCAGATTGGCCGGGTCTAGGGTCTATGAATGGAAATGGAAAGGGGGGGCCACCATCAGCCGTAGGGCCTAAGAATTTTGGGTCTCAGAAGGGCGACAAAAATTTCGAAGGGGTTTTAGGGTTGAAAAATTATATGATTTATTATTTTTTGAGATTTTTAAGAAACTAAATCAAAAAAAAAATAATTTAATGTTTGAAAAGTCAATAATTTGTATGTTTCATTATTTTTAAAACTCAGTATTAGTTTACAAATATTTTTAATTAAATAAATTGTTGCTGTTTAATCAATATACATTCTTTATTTTATTATTCATTTATTTTTTAATTATTTATATATTTTTTTTAATACTGAAATGTAAGTTCTTGTTTAGAATTTGATTATTTTTTATAACAAGTACCGGCTATCATATACTCTAGATCCTAAAATCGTTTAAGAAACTATTTCATCAGGCGTTAAAATAATTTTTTTAAAAATAACTCACACTTCAACTATTTCCCCAAACAATGAATTATTTTTTTTCACCTGAAAATTAATAGAATCTTGTGAGTTTTGTCGCCTGTGAGACAAAGTGTGAATATGGAAAGAATGTGCGTGTTTGAGGCAGCCAGCAAATACGCATAACAAACGCAATTAAATTTTATAAATATTTAAAAGTAGAAAAAGCGAAAAAAAAAACTTGAATTTACATACTCGACCCACACACCAAATATTTTTTAACTAATTTTTTTTTTATATATATATATACTTAGTTAGGGGGCTTGTATTTTTTGGGTGGTTGGGATGGTATATATAGAGTGGTATATAGGGGATATCTAGTGGTATGATATCGACAGCAAACATGGCCAAAATCGAAAGGGGAAGTCACTACCACCGACTGACTGACACAATCGCCAAAGCACACACATAGTGCGTATAAAAGACTTTTTTATTGCTTTTGAATTTAATTTGGTTTTATGCCTTTTTGCTGTTTCGGTTTTTTGGTTTTTGCTTGGAATGTGAGCCAACTTGATTTGTCAGGTTAACCAAAAAAAAAAAATAAAATAAAAACTACAACAAATATAAAGGTGGCAACGGGTTGACAATGAAGGGCCTAACAGCCTAAACAGGGCCTCGAAAAAAGAAGGCCCCCCCCTTCTCGGTGTTTGGCTTAATTATTTATGTATTTATGATCGGCGCGACAAGTGAGCCCTAATACATAATTATATATACGACAGATGTTTGCTCATGTTTGTACACATTTTGTTTTCCGCCTCTATTTTTTGACCCGAAGGAAATTGAAAGTTATTTGCGTTCAGAATTTAATTAGAGAGACGAGTGAAGCCCGGGGACTTCGTGTTGAAAGCCACTTAAAGTTGATTTGTGTCTTTGTGTGGATTAACCCACTTTGTGGGTAGCCACTAGATCCAAACTTAATGGCTTTTATAAGCACATATGTACATATATGTTTGTACTATATACTCTTGAGGTCTTGGGTTTAACAAAAATAGTTTGGGAAATATAAAAAATTCATTTAATAAATAAGAGAAGCTGGAGAAATATTTCAAACTTTTTTTTCGGATTTACAACTAAAATATGGAGAAACTAATACAATAATGTAAAATACAAATAATGTATTTTTAAATAAACAAAATAATAAAAAAAAAAAGGAACCTTTCCCTCGTTCTTCTTTTATAATATTTTTTTGTAATAGTATAAGACCCTCTGTTTCTTTTTGTATTATTTTTTGTATTACATATCTCCTTTATTATTTTCCCATAAATTATTTAACTTAACACTCCATTTTTTTAACCTTCTTACACAATATCTTAAAAAAATAAACCCTCCCTTTTTTTCAATTTTTCCCAAAGTGAAAGTTTCTTCTATTGGCTTGCCAAAAAATAAAAAAAAAAAAATACAAAAAAACTGAACAACAAATCTTAAGGAAGACAAAAAGAAGCGTATTTCTTGGTAACATAACCCGATAATGAGATCTACCTAGGCATTATTTCGCCAATCATGTGAGAAACAAAAAAAAAAATACAAAAAAGGTTGCACACTTTTTTATTTTTTTTTTTTGGGGCAGGAAACGGACTCGAGATCGAGTTTTTGGGATCTGGCGACCGTCACACATTTTGGCATTGACATCGCTGGCGTCCCCCCCCATGAGACAGGGGTTTAGGGATAGACCCCCCCTATCCAAATCAGGGGAGAGGGCTAAGAGGGGCTATGAGGAAGTCGAACGCCACGGGCATAAAGTTCACACTCGTAAGTAAATAAATTTAAATGGCGGCACTTCTGTTAATCTTCTTCTTCTACTCTGGGGCTTGGGTCTTCTTCTTCCATGTCATCTTCTTCTTCTTACTTTTTTTTTTCTTATTACTTTTTTTTTTGCTTTTTTTTTGTTTTTTGGAGGTTTCTTGTATTTATTTTGAATTTGTTGTTCTTTTGCAGTTAAAAAAAATTAGGACTTAGAAAAATAAAAAATTAAATAAGAAAAATAAATAACATTTTTTTTGTTTTTGGAGTGTTTTTTGAAGTAAATTTTATTTTTAAATTGTAAGAAAACTTGGCTCTAAATTATTAAGTATTTTTTTAAAACTCACTATTTTCTTTATCCTTTAAAATATAATTTTTTTACCTTTAAAATAGAGAAAAATATTATTCCAATATTTTCTAGGATAGAATTTATTTCAAAATAATATTGAAAAACTATTTATTTTCCAAATTCCAAACAAAGAATAATTTCTAGATTTATAAATATGTAAATATTTCAAAAATTATTGTTTCTCTAAACATACTAGAAAATATGCTACAAAATATACTGAAATATATACTAATATCTTGTAAAATATATAGTAAAATATATTCAAAAATACATTCTAACTTGTATATATCTCTTTTTAAACTAAACTCATTAAAAACCTCTATTATTTCTCTCAGTGCCCTTCAACCTACTCACTTAGTTGTCTCTCGTGTGTATTTTTTGTGTTTTGTGAGCCAGGTTCGCGAAACGTTTTTCATAAGAAATTCAACAGGCAAGCTAAAGATTTCGTTTCTTTAGCGCTGGGCATTAAGATTTTTATGGTTATTAATTTGCTAAGTAATACGAAGACGATCCGGACGATCCGGAGGTAGCCGGGCACTGAAGGTACAATATGGGCTTAAGGAAAGATCGTTCAGGCTCGAAAAACTCTTCCAAAAAAAAAAAACTCTGAAAAAAAACTGAAGTGGACAGCCATAAAGGGCCCCGAAAACTTATCGTTTTCTTGGCTTTTTTTTTTCTGGCAAGTTTCTGTGAATGAAGAGCACTTTGCATTGAAGAAGAGCGCGAATAAAAACGCACATTATTATTTTTTGGTCTTCGTTGAATATTTTTCCTTAATTTTTTTTGGTTTTTTTTTATTTTTGAGGCAGGAATTGTGGCTCATAAATAATCGCAGCGGGTTCTCATCTCCAGTCTACAGACTACAGATTCCAGACAACTAGAAAGTGCCTCTGAGAACTTGATTACCAAATATTAATTTTAATTTGCATATTTAAGTTTTTATTTAACTAATTTTTAAGGCTCATAAAAAGGAAGATTCAAGAGAAGAAATGAATAGTTAGCTCTTTGAGTTAAGTACTTAATTATTTATATTTAAAAATAAAAACATCTACTTCCCTTTTTGATTATTTATATTTTTTTAGTAGATTTTTTTTAACTGCCTAACCTCTCATCATCCTCTTTTTAATATTGTCGTCGGTTTCGTAATTTGATTCCAGTTAAAATGAAATGAAATCTTGTTGCCCTAAAAACCGAAAAGTCCCAAAAAAAAATAAAAAATAAAAAAAAAACAAAACGCAAAAGTGCTCGCATATCTTTCTGGCGTTTCCTTTTGAACTGAAACTCTGAGGATGCCGCTTCGAAAAAGGCTTTTAAGTTCCAAGTCCCATATTCGAGGACTGTGTTCGAGTTCGACCCTTTTATGCGGAATACTCTTCAGAAACAAGGAATATGGCTTCAGATGTGACCTCAAAAAATGTCAGACTAATGGGAAAATATAGCTCATCCAAAGGACTAAAAACTATTATTTAGGGAATAAAAATATCAACAAGAAACTCATTACTAAATTCGCTATAAGTATATTATTTCAAAATAAATATAGAACTTCAAATATTTTCAAGACTTTCTTTTTTAAAAAAATATCTTAAAAATACTAACAATTAAAACACTAGAATAATAGTTTTAAAAAAGACTAAACCCAAATAATAAAGAGTATCAATAGCTTTTTTCTCAAATAAATTTCCAGAAATTCTTTTTCTGATTCTTTTTTTTTTTCTTATTTTTTTTTTATCGCAACTCGATTGTTTTTTTTTCCGGATTTCAGACACGGCTTGTTCTGGTTGAATTTTATGGGAATTTTGGTAACATTTCGCACATTTATCTTTTTTTTTTTTGGAGCAACTTCTCTTAGTGGCCTACGCAAAATTGACAAAATTTTCGGTCCAAAAGGGAAACCTTTTCCGGCTAAAATAAAATGCCAAAAAAAAAAATTTATATAAACCAGTTTTCAAATCGCACGTGCTGCCAATGTTTCTTGTGGTCAGTTTATAAATGTTTTATATTTGAAATGATTTTATTTGGAGGCTCCTCTCTCTCTCCGACGTATGTAGTTGTAGTTGGCATTTTTATGTTCATAATTTATGCGACGCCTCAAACGAGTCATTTGCATACAAAATGTTTGAAATGGCATTGATTTGACAACGCTCTAAAGATCTCAACTAAATGGAGATACAAGTCCAAATCCACCGACTCTGTCAGACACTTTGACTCGATCAGGTGGAGCTTCCCCCAGAACTGAATAAAAGAATACAAATTCCGCCAATTCTTGAGTATCAGGCCCCCCCCTTGGCAACAACAATCCCCAACACCCGAAAGACACCAACTAATTAATGAAATCTCAATCTAATCCAACCGATCGATGTCATTTAAATATTTCGCTTTTTTTTCTTTTTAGTTTCTGCACCAAATAGTCTAGAAGAGACAAAGTGATGACAGCGTGACACGATTTTTAATTAATGTTTAATTAAATTGGCTTGTAGGCTCTCGAGATAAGGGATCTGGTTTTTGGTAGCAATTTATATTTTTTATTTGAATAATAAACTAAAGGGGCTTAATTATAAAGATTTTTACAGATTTTAGACTCAAATATTATTTATTTCTTGAAGTATTTTATTTTAAAAACAAAATAAATCACCAAGAAATCCATTAAATTTCTTAAATTTTTTCGATTAAAATGTCCACGTAATGTCACGATCTACGAATATCTTAGACAGTATATTATACTTTTTGAAAGCCCCCCTAGATAATCCAAAGAAATCGAGTTCAATGGAATGATGCCGACGACACAAAAAAACAAGAAAGGAAAGCTAACTTCGGGCGGAGCCGAAGTTGATATACCCTTGCAGTTCAGTCGCAGTCCGCTAGGTGGCGCCACGCATCTTATATTATTAGATATATAGCGGATCGTATATAGTCGGCCGATCCTTATGAAAATTGGCAGATCAGATTGCTTTTCCCAAAATAGAATCTGTACCAAATCCCATCTTTCTAACTTAAAAAACACCAAAGTTATGTCAATTTCGATCGTTCTATGACAGCTATAGGATATAGTCGGCCGATCCTTATGAAATTTTGTACACAAGATATTTTGGTCAAATATAACACGTGTGGAAAGTCTCAACTCTCTAACTTAAAAAACACCAAAGTTATGGCATTTCCGATCAATCAGTTATATGGCAGCTATAGGATATAGTCGACCGATCCCGGCCGTTCCGACTTATATACTACCTGCAAGGAAAAGAAGGATGTGTGCAAAGTTTCAACTCGATAGCTCTAAAACTGAGAGACTAGTTTGCGTAGAAACCGACAGACAGACGGACAGACGGACAGACAGACAGACGGACAGACGGACAGACGGACAGACGGACATGCTTATATCGACTCAGGAGGTGATCCTGATCAAGAATATATATACTTTATGGGGTCGGAGATGTCTCCTTCACTGCGTTGCACACTTTTGACCAAAATTATAATACCCTCTGCAAGGGTATAAAAAGGAGAAAAAAATGAATAAAAAGGCAAGATGAACCTGTTGTGTTGAATATGCTAAGCATATGCATTGACATTCCTTAATTTGCCTAATAATCGGCCCGTTAAGTTGAGATGGCCTGGCCTGGCCTGGCCTGGCTTGGCAACAGTTTATATCAGAAATCAGAAATCAAAAATCACTAATCAGAAATCAAACATAGAGATCGATATCTAAATTGAGAGCAAAGGTAGAAAATTGGAAGAGATATTAAGGAAACTCGGTCACACTTTTTATTAAATATTAGTGAGAAGTTCAAAACTTGTTCTTGTAAAATATATTTCATATTTTTTAACAACTAACTAGAAGCCTAAAAACCTAAAGAATTATGTTATATTTTCTCTAAAAGCTTAAAATTCTAAATATGTACCTTCTTCTCCGAATAAGTGACAACTTGAAAATATCGCATTGGACATGCTTAGCAATCAGAGGAATATAATTTCGTCTAGAGCCTATTTTTGAGGGTGAGAAAGGTTTCACAATTGGCAACTAATTGTTGGGCCTAAAGTTTTGATCAAACCGCAGCGAATTGTGAACGGTTTCATTTCGTTTTTTTTTTTCATTTTTTACTGGCATATCTCTCTTTTTTTTTTTTTTGCTTATTTTGCTTTTCTGGGCATTGAATCAAGTGACAATTGTTCCAAAGTTCGATGTTGTACGAATAGTTTCTCACTTTTGATTGATTAATTGCCCATTTGATTTGATTTTTCACTATTTTTTTTCTCTCTTGGCGCTTGCCTTTGACAATTCGCCGAATTCTTCGTCATGTGCGTTGTGTTATTTCTGATAAAGCAAAAAAAAAAAAAAAACTAGTAACAATATATAAGTATATAAGATTGGCAATTATTTCGTTTGATTTTTGGATTCGGGGACATGGGAACAAAAATTATACTTGACATTCAACGGGAGCTCAATGAAGAGACATTTACGTGATTGCCATTTAAATAATTGGCGATTGTAGGGGATTTTAGGAGCACTCTTGTCTAATTTATAGCCTTTTAAATTAGTGCTTTATATAAATTTTACAAGACATTTGTTAATTGGTTTAACTCTATTTTTTTCAAAAAAAGAAATGAGACTGAAAAGGCATAGTTTAAAAAAACATTAAAAATATTAAAGATACTGCCTTAATTACTCATTATATTTTATGGAAATTATTTGAAAATGTTCTAATAGTATTTCTATAACAGTTTCTTTAAAGAAACTTCCCCAAAATTCCAACAATTTCTTCAAACTCCATTCCAAGTCCTAAATCAGTCATTAAAAGTCCTTTCAATAATACCCAAAAAAAATAAATTCCCTTTCCTCAAAAACTAACTCCAATAATTCCAAAAATTTCCCATTTTTTTTAAGTAAACCTTGCTTGCTAGAGAAATTCCTTAAAATTTCCCCTAAAAACCTTTTAAAAGGAGTTGGATTTTGAGTTGGGTTCACAGTTTGAGGTTGAAATGATCACTGGCCTCGAATATTTCATTCTTCGGTTGGAAACTTTCAAGGAAGGCCCCGCCGAACAGAAATCGAACGAAACAAGAACTCTGACAAAATAAAAAGGGAATCCTATTAAGCAGGCAAAACGTAAACGGAATTTTAAGTTCATTTGCCCAGAAGAGCGTGCCTCGACTCGTATATGATGATTCCTTTATGATTTTGTTTTTGTTTCTTTTTTTTTTTTACATTTTTTTCAGTTCAGGTTTAAGTCTTGTTGCCAGGGCTATTTCATTGGTAACACCACTTTGCCACTCGAGTGTGCCACACAGATCAGCGGAGCCTTTCTAAGAGCCGCTTAGCCTTTTTTTCAACTTCCAGCTCTCCAGGAAGTTCCAGGAATCCAAAACCAAAGAATTCTTTCGCGATTTTTGGTGAGAAAGTTGTGCTTGAGGATTAATTGTTTTTAGTTTTTAAATAAATGATTTAAAGGTTTAAGAGAAGGGTTAAAAAAAATAAGAAATTAAATAGAAAACTTTATGAAAAAAAAACATTTTTAAAATGCCTTAATTTCCACAGTTTTTGGGGGAAAAAAAAGACCAAAATTAAGTGGCAAAAGGCCGCTGTTTCAATGGCTCCATTAAAACTTATATTTCTTTACTGCCGAGAGGCTCCAGAGGAGTCCTCCATCAATTCAAGTTGCATCTCTAACTGGAGGCAACAGGTTGCTGCTGTTGCAGCCACGACCACGCCCACTTTTTCTTCTTCTGGACTCTTATTTTTTTTTTGCAGTTTTCAGTTCAGTTCCTTCTTCACTTTGTATTCACAAATTAGACACAAGTTAAACATTTTTACGGTTTGTGAAGTGGAGCCGCCGATGAGCGATGGACTCGTAGACAATTCCAATGATGATGATGTTAACGATCATAATGTTTTTTACTTCCAACTTGTAGCCTTTTTTTCAGTTACACAACAAGAAAATACTATATATATTTTATGGGATTTAGGATTTTAAGGATTTAGGCTTTTAGAAGTTTCTTTTGGTAGAAAAAGTAAAAAAGGAACTGATTTACTTAGAATCTTTCTTAGAGATGGTCTCACTTTAGGATTAGAGTGACCAAAGTTGTAATTTTATAAAAAAATGTTGTTAAAAACTTTTCATTATTATTATTATTAAAAAAATGTGGAAAAATGCTGAATTACTTTGTATATTTCTAAGAGATGGTCTCACTTGGGAATTAGAGTGACCAAAGTCCTTATTATTTCAAAGATTTGTTGTTAAAAATTTTTGTTTAATATTATTATTAGGTTCTCTAGTTTACTTTATATTTTTAAGTTTGTTTTAAAATCTATTTTTAAAAATAAAACTTATTTCTCTTCTCTAATTATGTCGAATTCTATCTCTTATTATTACTACTGAATAAAAAATACTACTATTGTCCTTATAAACTATTAAATTGAGTAATCTTATTATTATTTTTTTTTTTAATAAACTTCGTGTAATTTTCTCTCAGTGCCCTCCAGTGCGTCCCTCTTCATTCCAGCGCATCACTCAAAATTTACTTACCATGTAAAGCATGACCGTGTGAAACGATGCCGCCATCGTCTGCCCCACTGCCTCCACCCCACTCCACACCAGACCACCCCACCCACCACTCGCCCCTGTCGCCCTTGACTGTTGTGTCCTACCTCCCCCACCACCTGCCCCTCATCTGTCTGCTGTCTGAGAGAGATCCTGGCTCTGGTTCCGTCTGCCCTCCTAATTCATTACCACACATTGTACTTTTATGGATATGGCATAAGTTCCTTCGCTTACCTCCCAGATCCGGCTCCCCACCTACCTCCCTGCCTCCATCCACCCTGGCGTTGCCTCTCCCCCCCTTTACTGTCTTCCTCTTCCTTCCTCCTGCAGGCCATGTCTGTCTGCCCCACCCAAACAGGGGACACTACAGTGGTTCAAGGACATTGGGAAAAACGATAATTACGATTTAAAATAAGATTATTTTTTCTTTATAATTTTATTAAAAAATGTAA
>JAJJHT010005266.1:935854-946393 GCA_021223865.1 Drosophila pandora | reverse complement strand
GCACTATAATTTTAATAAATTTTTTATTTTATTTTTTATCCATATCTTTTTAACCATCCATTTTTTTGTTAGAAAAGTACAATTTTTAGTTGCTTAATTTGCTGGAAAATATTATAGGATCCTTTGGAAGGGTATTCAAAAAACATGAAACATAAAAAAAGAAGTCCCATGCAAATGTTTTACTTTCCGCGTCTGTTTAGCTTTTTTTTAGGTATTTTTTTTTGGCACTTGACGACTGGCTTTCAGATCATTGGCCCACCTACCGCCCCCCACATACGCACCCCCCTCCTGGCCCCAACTAAAATGTTTCACATGCGTCGTCTATATTATGCCTACGACTGGAAAGTCTTTAAAACTAATTTACGAGCAAACATTATGGATCTTGGCAGCCCAAAGGCACAACAACAATAACACCAACAAAAATTAAAACAAAAACTTAAAAATGAAAAGAAGAAAAACAATAAAAATACTTGAAAGAGTGGCTAAAAAAAAAAAATAGAATTCGCGGCCAAATGTTAATTACCAATAAATGTTTTAAAGTTCAAATAGAAATACTTCAAGGTGTGTAAAATAAAATAAAAACTATAAGATAAAAAAGGGAAATTAAAATAAGTGGGTAGTGGGTGGTGGGTGGTTGGATGGTGGGCGTGGAATGTCACAACTTTACAGAAATTTAAGTTGGCGGCTGGGTTTTTAAAACATATTTATTCGGCGACATTTTGGCATCAAATCAAAAATTCGTACATAAACTATTTTTGAAAAGCGACACAGGCCAGCACACAGCACAGGATGATGGTTTTTTTTTTCTATTATTTCTTGTTGTTTTTGTTATTGTTATTTTTGTCGGCTGGCGACTAAAACGTTTTGTTTTGGATTTATGCGATTTTGATGGAATCACTCGCAGACAACGGCGACAGCGTCCAAAAATAAGTGTAACCAGGAAGCGAAAGCAAAGCGCCAAAGAAATAAGAACCGAAAAAAATCAGAAAGCTTAAAAGCCTCACAGAACTATAGTAATGAATGTGGCCAGGGCCCTAAATGATCGACCTAATAGATCATCTGGAATGAAATATATAAGTTCATAATCTTATTCTTAAAAATTATAATTCTTCAAATATTAGTGTTTTTTTTAAATATGCAATGTGTAGAAAACGTAGTTTGCTTGGAACTTAATCAAGTAAAGTATTTCAAGTAAAAGTACGATAAAAAAAATAAATAATAATATTTAATTATTAATTTTATATTATTTTATTAATTTTTTTTTTAACTACTTAAGTGCTATCTATGAGAATCGAGGAGGAAGGCGCTATTTTTTAAAAATTAATTTCTTTACCAGTTTTTTTTGTTACTCCATTATATAACTCCGTTATTCCATTTTTCGTTGCCTACTTTTCGGCAATATTTTAGGAGCCTTTTAAAAGGATCTTTAAGAAACTTTATGATTATTATTTACTCGTTTAATTCCTATTATGTCTTAAAAAAATATTAATAAATAGGCCAAATTAAGTGCAAACTAGGGGGTACCTGCATAAATTGAAGAAATACCATTTAAATGTTAATCCTAACTCACCATTTACCTTAAATTTTCCATGGCACTGACTAAAAAATGAGAAAAAAAGTCTTAAACAAAGACAAAATGGATTGGATAAATATAAGTTAGACGTATGCCATGTTAGATACTTAGCACGGGCTAAAAATCCAACCGAACAATAGATAAATATCATGCAGCTGGCATCGTTTTAGTTTGCTTTTGGCTATATGTCTCTAATTTGTCTATTCTAATTTTACTCACAAAAAAAAATATAGGAAAAAAAAAAGACGAGAAAATTCACAATGGAACTGAAACTGATCACCTAATTTGGTGCGACGACCTCCCGGAAAATGTTAAAAAGAAAATACATACCCCCCTTAAAATTGTTTGAAATGTAAATTTTGTGAACTAGATTTCTTTTTTGGATTTTTTGAAGAGCAAAGGAATGCGAACAGCAGCATCTTTGGAGTTTGCTGTAGTGATTACCACAGCTATTACCTAAGTACACATACCTCTCATCCAGCCAGATACTATTTATCATTATCATACTGACGACTGAGGACTGATGGACCCATGATGACGATGACTATGACTATGACTATGAAGATGATAATGATAATGATAATGATAATAATAATGATTGTGAGATGAGGGTCTCGTGCTCTCCCAGAAAATTGTGCCACAGTCAACATTTGCATATCACTTTCATTTCGTCTTTTTGGTAATGGTACTGGTACTGGTAATATATGTAACAAGTCAACAAGAAAATAAAAGACAGTCTAGATGACTTGGTTTTATCATTCACTCTAAGGTATCTTTATTTTATTACAGTGTAGTATATCATAGAAAATGGGAAACTCTATTTCTACTAGGAGCTCTATTTTTTACTACAATTTTCTCCTTCTATTTTCTACTACTCTATTTTCTCTAAAATACTAAAAGAATCAATAAATTTAAGACCTCTTCTCCTCGCTTCTCACTGAGACTATCTAGTAAGCCTTCCAAAAAAATCTTTAAAAAAGTTTTCCATATTTTTGTCTTTGTTTTTTGAAAATAAAATAGTTTTTTATAATTCAAAATTTCACCTGCAACTCTCCCAGTTTTCTGCCAGTGCATTGTCACCCAAATCTATAAGGCCAAAAAAAATGAAAATCTTGGATGTGTTGGGGAGTATCAAATGGCTCCATCTCCGCCCCAGTCTTCCCCCTCACCTCCCCCCTCTGCTGGGGTTTCTTGTGCATTATCATGATCATTATCATGATGATCGCTGGGTGTCTTCGGTTGCGTTTTAGTTTTATTTGACAGACGTGAGAATTTTGTGAGCAAAGAAAACGAGACAAATACACAAACACACGAACGATAACAGAGCATATCTGGACAAACACAAACACAAACACAAACCCAAACACAAATTCAAATACAAACAAACAAAAACAAACACACAACTGCATAAGTGTCACTGATATGTATCTGTATCTATGTTGCCTTACCTGTATTTCCAAGATATCAGATAGGCAAAAAAAAAATATATAAATAAAATAAAAATTGAAGTTTTAAAATTTATTCAATTGCTTAGAAATTTAAAATAATTATTTAATCTGATTATTTTTTTATTTCAAAAATCCCCATTATATATATTTATAAATTTTTAAAAGCGTCATACAGCTGATACCACATAAAATAGTCTTGTGGAAATTCCATTCCAAGACGCAAAATGTAAAAAAAATACATGCAACGAGAGAAAAAGTCTGTTATCTGTCAGATAGGCCTTCGGGGGGGGGAGCTGTATCTCATAGATACACCTCAGAAAGTGTCTGCTGTGTGAGAGGTATGTAGATACATAGGTGTGTGTGTGGGGTTGCTCTAATTTCTTGATCACACTTCGCCCCAAAGGCGACCGGAGGTGGCTGCTGCTGCAAATTGAGGGAAGTGTTGTGGCATCTGCCGGGCATTTGTCGAATGGATTAGCATTCCAAATGGATAACAAACAAAGTGCAATGCCAGATACATTCCTGCTATTTTCCACCTTCGTTTCTATTGCTCTCTTACTTTTTCTATTTTATCTATCGGTGATGACAGTCGTGATGATGATTACACAAGTGCGATGACAACCAAACGTATCCAAGAAAATGCAAACACTGGAAATGTGTGTAAACAGAAATTGATAAAAAAAAAAAAAGTACGAAGAAATATTTATAAAAAAAAATGGTAGAGAAAAAAAAAAGATCAAGAAAGCAATAAACCCCGAAACCCCACACACACACTGTTATATATATTTTTTTTTTAGTTAAATTCATTAAATATTAGCTCTATAAACTCGATGGCTTCGTCAGCGAATCGTATTAAAATAAACACTCGACAGTGTTTGAGAATTTTTCTAGCTGACAGGGGAAAAGTGATTGAGAGTTTCGAATTACAAATCAAATAGTTGAATATCAAAGGAAATAGAGTTGACTATTTTATAAATTTTTTCTAACTATTCTATCTTTGAAATGTCTTAAAGTATGTTACCTAATTGGCTGAAAAATATTTAAAATAAAATATCAAAATTATAAAAAAAAGAGCATCCCCATATTCGATCTCACCCACAGATCATAAAATATTTCCCGGAGGTGCCTGACACTTTAGACTTGAACAATTGAATTTTGGAAAACTCTTTCCTATGTCATCGCTTTTCTGTGTATATTTCTTTTTGTCGTTTAATATTTTTTTTTATGATTGATTTGTGTGCGCCATTAAGATTGCATATCGATATCAATGGCGACGCTGGTCTTAAGAGTCAAAGCCTACCGCCATAAAAAAAAAGAATCGAAAGAAACGAAATTTGTGAGGTGCTTCTAGGTTGCTAGGCCTATTTCTAGGGACCACGCCCCGGCCTCTTCCGCCCCCTCGAAAGTCTATTTCCGATCGGGTTCTTTCTTTCTTCGGTCGGATAGTTTGGTAGTTTTTTTTGTTTTTTTTTTTTTGCCCACGATCATGATAAATTGGGTTTTAAGCCCTTGGTTTCTCGACTGGGGTTTCGGGGTATACGTGGTTTTTTTTTCTTCTATTTTGAAGGGGGACTGGGGGGTTTGACTAGAGCCAACAGGTGGTTGTATTTATTTTAGTTTAAATTACTAATACTTACTCTGTAATTATAGTTTTTTAAATATTTTTATAATTATTTTGGAAGCTTGTTGTATTTTATTTAATTTTTATAGATCGTATATCTTAACTTTTAATTATAATTTCTAGCCTAGATATTTTCTAAAAATTATTTAAGATTTATGAAACCTATCTAAACTAAACTATCTTTATTTTCATTAAAAATAATCACTTTTCTGCTATATCTCTAGTTTTTTAATTATTTTATAAACCCATAGTCGTATAAAATAATGGAAAGTTCTAGTTAATTCTTTCTTGAGATAAGTTTAATCGTACTATGATGTAAAATTAATGTTAAATGTGAAACTTAAATAGTTGGACTTCCTCAGAAATTGTTTTTGGGGGCATGTGATTATAAGAAATCGGACGCGTGAGTGTCGAGTGGGGTGTTGGACGCCGTCCATGGTGCCCATACCCCCCGAACTATAGAACTATAATACATAGAAACATATACAGAGAGTTCCGTCATAGCTTCAAGTTCCTAATCTAATCTATATACGCATAATCGTGCAATTCTATGGCCGTGCTTGACCTCGCCTCGGTTTAGGTTTAAACTATCGTTGAAAATGTAATAAAAATAAAAAAATTAAAAGTGCCCCACGAATACATATTTATTTATATACTATTAATATATATATGTACATATATAGTTTCGTCGTCACTCCAAAAGTGAATTCATTGAACTGCTGTTAATTCCCTTGAGGGGACGGCAGATAACATTATACTACTCTATAGTTCCAAGTTCTTGATTAATTTTATGACTTTTGCCAGTCAAATGTCAAGGCGTATTATTAGAGGCGTGGATGTCTCAAAGATCCAGCCTTCGAGGCATTTTTTATGCCGTCTAAGTATTGCATTGAAATGGACGATTTTTTTTTAAATAAATTACTAACTAAAATTTATAGGAAGGTTTCATAAAAATCATATTCTAAGAAGCAGAATCTCTTGCCAAAAATAAAACGTAAAATATACTTTAAAAATGTATTCCAAAAATGGTCATAATTCCCTCTGATTAAACAAAATTTCACAATTAAAAACAAAAGAATTTATCTTAAATAAACAAAATATAAGACCTTAAGTAGAAAAACTAAAAAATTGCGTGAACTGTTCCAGTTGCGATAAAAGAATGATTCAGAAGTTAAAATTATATATGTATATGTATTGGTCTGCGATAACCAGATAGTTCATGAATAATACCATTTGAATAATTATTCTTTTCCCCATTTTTTCCATTTTTTCCTTCACGTTTCCATTCAGTCCAGTTTAGCACGCGCAAAGCGTTCAAAATTATTTAGGAGTGAAGAGAGAGAAATACCAGAAATGCCGAGAAAATTCCAAATTGCTAAACGACACTAATCTAAGTTTTATTTAAATGACGAAACCCCCTTCTCATCCGAAAAAAAAAACCGAAAAAAAACCAAAGACAGGCAAAAGTCGGAGCATGAGATGGAGATTGGATGTTGAATTTTTTATACATTTTGTTTTTTATGGGCCGAGTTGGGGATGGGGGGATGCCAGTGTACCTGTTGCCAAGAAGTCGGCCTATAAGGGGAATATACACAGTAAGAAATATATGATTTATATGAGAAATAAATCATTTTAGTATTATAATTTCTTGTATAAGTTTCTAAAGAATCTATTTTAGATATGATTATTTTTGACTATTTTATTTATTAAAAAAAATAATAAAATACTTACTTTCTTTATAATATATTTCCTTATTTTTCTCTCAGTGCCTGGCTATGATATCTATGATATCCCAGCTACTATCCCCCCTAAAGTCTTTGCATCTATTAGAATGTTTCATTAGGCGACCTTAAGCGGCCTCTTTTTTTTTTTTCTCTCCCTTAGTTATAGTTTTTGTTTCTTTATTTTATTGTTGTTGTTGTTGTTGTTGTTGTTAGTGTTATTGTTTCTATTTCTTTTCAATATCTTTTTGTTGTTGTGGTACCTGTTCTTCGATCCGAACCGATCCGATCCGAAAATCTGGTGTTCAAACAGAATTTAGCCGACAATTAATACGAGGCTCGGGGTTCGTTGTCGTCTTCGTTTTATTTTATTTATTTATTATTTTTTTTTGTTCTTGTTTTTTGTATTTTTTTTTGGTTGTTTGGTTGATTTTTTTTTTTTGGTTATTTTATTTGGTGGCTCGTTTTGTTTCGGGTTTGCAGGTTTCGTTTCATTATGAGCGTTATGCTTGGGCATCTTTCAGATACAATATCTTAAAGTTTGTCTTCTTCATCTCCTCTCGCCTTTACTTTATTTCTGTGTTTTAGTGTTTTAGCGTTTTTTTTTTGTATAAATTTAATGAATGAGTTAATTCCACATTTCGTAGAACTGCCAATAATAATATTTAGTAGCCGCACAGATACAGATACAAAAAAAAGATACGCAAAAGATCATTGAACTGCGCGTTCAACACAAAAAAAAAAACAAAAACTACAACAGCGTATAAAAAAAAAAACAAGAAAATTTTTGTAAATTAAAACAAAAACGAAACCTAATTAAGAGGATTTTTTTTTTTTCTGTTCCCAATTTGGCGGACATAAATGCCAATTTTGTTGTGTATTTATAACACGTATGCAGACATTATTTCAAATAGACTTCACCTTATAGTACATGCTTGATCCAAAAAATTTCCATGACTACAGCATTTTCACTTGCTTTCGATTTTCCAAATATTTAGATTCGAAAAACGCATCTGACATGCATTTTTCAGTTTTATTTGGGAACAAAGCCAGCTGATTTTTGGGCAAGGTTATTTCCATTCTATTTGGGTTTGTGGATTTTTGGATTTTTAGATTTTTGGATTTTTAGTTTTTGGAATCCAGATGCCATGTTTTATTTACAGATTCATTATAAACCTAATGACAAGACAAGTCAAGGGGATTTTCAGGGTTTATATTTGTATAATTATGATTTCCGTTTAAAGGAATGGGAAATTAAATATTAAAAAAAATATTAAATAGTAAATTTTACTTACATTTCTTTTTTTAGGTATTTTATGGAAGCAACTCTTAACGCAACAAATCTATTTCTGTCAAATAAGCAACCTATAAGCTGAAAAGTTACTGGGGCCCTCAACTTGAAGTGACAAACTACTTAGGACTTGAACAAAAAATTCCGATGTCATTCCCCTGCAAAGTTATATACCATCCATATAGATTGAAAATACGGTGAGTTTGTATACTTTGATCTCCGGCTCATGGTGTCCAATATTTGGCCAGTCATTGCCAAGATTTTTTCGATCATTTAACAGCAACTAATTATGAAGCAACCTCTTTTTTTTTTTCGTAATGTTTGCTCTCAAACAAACTAAATAAACAAATGAGAAAAAAACTATAAGAAGTATGCAAAAAAAAAAAATACTCTGCATACATTTAAGACTTATAATTCTTTTTTATGTAGTTTCTAGTTTTAAATTTTGAAGGTTAGCTTTGTTTGAAAATTACGAGTCTTTCAAACGCGCTTGCTTTTTTACGATCAAAGTCAAAATTGTTTGAAAAGAAGTTTAATGGTCTGGTTAGGGGTCTTAAAAAATATGCCTACTATACAATTTTATGGTTTTTGATTGAATTTGATTATTTTTTTGTAGGATTTTACTCTTAAAGTTTTAAATTAAATGAATAAAATTATTATCGCTACTTAAGCAACAAGTATTATCGTTTATATTCCGGCGGATATTGGTTATATCCAGGCTTCCATTGTTTCATATATTTTTTGAAAATAATTTTGTTTTATTTTTAAACTTTAATGCAACTTGAATTCGAAACCAAAAGCCCTAGGGAATCGAATTCCTTAAGAAGCCAAATGCAAATGAAATAATTCTAATCTAAAAGGAAGACCTTATCGATAAGTACATGGGGTATATTCCTCACCAAGGGAATATATATGGTTAGTTGGAAAAAAAAAGAGGAAAAACAAACAAGGGTTCGTAACCCCGATTTCCGATTTCCAATGACCACCCTCCACAAAAGACCCCTACATTTTTTTATATAACGTTTTTTTTTTCTTGTTTTTTGTTTTTTTTTTTTTTTTTTTTTTTTGCGAGGGTCACCCTCTGCGGTCGCCAAAGTCTGTTATCCATTCAAAGCAGTCGTTTCCGTTCATATTTGCAATTACAATTAAAAAGTACAGAGAACCAAAGTCCCTTAAAGCTATGGAATCGGAAATACTCTATTTTCGGGTAGGGCTTTACTTTTTGGTTTTCGAGATTACGACAAAATCTTGGTGGAATTTTTGGAAAAGAATTTCGATAAGGTTAGTTTTCGTATCTAAACTTTGGGGGTTATTAGATTATTTATTTTTTCATTAATGAGGTAATCTTATTTATTTTAGTTGTTACTTTAAAGTGTGAGATCTTTGTTTAGTTTTTAGTTTTTTAATAATTATATATATTTTAATTATTAATAATTATTATTGAAAAATCCTAAGACTCCTTTTTAGTGTATAATTCCACTCGATAGCCGAGTGTTGAGTTCTCAGCTTAAGAAGCCGAAGAAAAATAAATACTAAAAGTACAACAAAGCCAGCCCACACAGAGCCACCGAGCCACCGAGCCCAGCCAGCACTCATTTGGATTTCCATTTGAGTTCTCATTCTGATTCTCATTCGCGTTCTCAGGGCCTGTCAATGTCAAAGGTCAAAGTCTGGATTAATCATCAATCAAAGAGTTGCAAATAAACAGCCTAGAGACTAAAACCCAAAGACGTTCTCAGGCCACAAATTAATCGACAAAAAAAAAATATTGTCCCATACGGTTTTATTTTTTTTTTCTAGTAACTATTTGATAAAAAAAATCATCTGGGTTTTTTTAGACGGAAATTTTGCGGTTTATTTTATATATTAGACGTAGAATGTAAACTAATCGCATTAGTTTTGAGAAAATATATTATTCATGGGATTTATTTTGCTAAGAATTTATTCTTAAATAAATACGTACTATATTTATTATAAATTCCTAAAATATAACCATATCCTGGAGAGATAGTTTGCATATTTGGTTAAAAAAAAAAAAGTATTCAGAGCAATTTCATGACTTTTGTTGTATGTTGTTAATGTTTGTTGTTGTTGCTTGTTTATGTTGCAAGTTGTTGTTGTTCCTGTTGATGTTGCTGCTGCTGTTGCTGCTTTCGCACATAATTGAAAGGAGTGAAGTGTTGTACGTGCGCCACATGCTTGCCATATGCCAAGGAGGCCCAGGCCCGGGCCCAGGCCCAGGCCCAGACCCAGGCCGAGGCCCGGAGACCAATTTATTTCGAAAAACAAAAATGCAGGTCACGAAATGTTTAACCCGAAAGCCAGAAAACACCGCACAACAAATGGGAAAATGAAAAAGGCAAACATGCATCCCAAAAGAAAGTCAAACATTCCGTCATTCATTCACTCATTCATTTAGTCATTCTGTCATTTAGTCAGTTTGGAAAGATTCGCCATAGGGGCTTTCGGCAAATATCCCTGTTTTTATACATATATTTTCATATATATATTTTTTTTCCTTCTTGTTTTTGGACTGTTTTTGGGAAGTAACCCCTGGGACTAGTAGTCCTGCCAACTCCAACCCCTCGTCATATTTTTCGGCCATCCCGCATTTTTTTGGAAAAACGCTGGTGTTGGCTATTTATTCTTCATGGTTGTTGTTGTTTTTGCTTAAATGGACCAACATTGGCCAGGAGTTGTCTAGGGGTCGGCTACAGTGCGTTTCAGATGAGTATGTTGGTCTGGCACGATTTGTTACCAAAAAGGATATCAAGGATAAAAGTATTTATAAATAGTTATTTTCTAATATTTATTTATTTAATTTATTCATTTATTTAACTATAATCTGATGTTTTATTTTATTTGTATATTTTTATTCATTTCTC
>JAJJHT010005266.1:922044-934222 GCA_021223865.1 Drosophila pandora | reverse complement strand
CACATCACTCAATTAACAAAAGCAGCCACGGCACGACAGGCAACTGAGGGGGGAAAGAAGAAAAAAAAAATAAAAAAGACACACACATAATGTATCTCTCAGATACATTCTATAAATGCCACCCAAGCCCAACGCAGGTTCTACCAAAAAAAAAAAAAATAAATAAACTAATAAAGCAGACACTACTTACCAACGCAACGACGAAAAACTAAAAAATACAAAAAAAAAAGAAAGTCTGAACTGTGCTCCCCCTTAAGGGGGCAGCTTTATGAGTATGAGGGGGGGCCACATATAGAAAATATAGAAAGGGGAGGTCAAGTTACAAGTCGGCCCACAAAGATCAGCGTGCTAATGACCGACAATTGCAACAGAGTTTGTCTTCTGCTTTTTCATTTATTTTTTTATTTAGTTTACGAGACAAGTTGCCAACGCAAAGAAGGCAAGAAAGGTGCTCATTTTATATCTAAAATCTAAAACTAAATACTAAATTTTCTTCTTATTTTTCTCTTCAGTGTATGCAGATGCGGCCAAAGATTACAGCAGCTTAGGTTGGTCATCTTGTAAGGCTCTGATCTCCCGTCGGATCTCCCGTCGCTCCTTGGCAGGGCTAATTACGATCACACTTGGCTGAACCCGCTGACCGCAGTTTTGGACCTGGATTTGTATTGGACCTGGATTGGGTTTTCTCGATGTCGCAAAACCAAAAACAAAATGAGAACAACAAAAATCCAGTTGTTGACAACTTAAGTAAGGCGACACCCCAGGTAGATGGGTGTTGTTCAGGTACTCAGGATCTCGGCACATTTAAAACTCATCCTTTTCACATTTGGTTGTGGTGTGGTTGCAAAAACACAGGACACTTCAAGAAAATAAAGCAGATTCTTGGTAGGTATTTTTATTTAATTTAAATTACATTAAATTACATTATAAAACAAAATAAATAATAGAACTTGAGGAATATTGTATTTAACAACCATTTCCATATAATTTCTTTTGTTTTATAAACTTTTTAAAATTATTAAAATTTTGTTTGCAAAGAATTCATTGCGTAAAAAATTAACCACTATTTTTTTTGAGTGTTTTATATGCTGATATGATCGATCTGTTGCTGTTGAGTTTTTTGATCGATTGTCCCCCGCCCCGTCCATCTGTTGTTTTGAAGTGAAAACTCTCACTCTTCCGAATTCTCGGGGGTTTCGCCCATCATTCTAAACCATCTTGACTCGTGTCTTGCCAAACAAGCCCGGCTATTTGTTTTGGTTTTTGGCCCACTCGAAACAGCTGTCGAAAAAAGCAAAAAAAAAAGAGAAATAAATACATAAAAGTATAAGAATAGAACTAATCGGGATTCAAGTAGAGAAAGGTGGTATATTCAAGGGGGAAAAACACACCCCAAAGGTGCCATGGATTAGAAATCCCTCACAGCTTGTGGTTACTAAGACCCGGGGATTACGCGGAGTGCTCTTTTCTTTCCCTCCGATTTGGGAAATTATATCCCAACATCTTGATTATCATGTTTTCTTCAAAGTCAAGGAAGATAATAAGGATAAGTCCTGGCAGGAGTTTTAATGATCGAGTTATAGGGGAATACTGATTTGTATCTTAATTTGATCAGCTGGGAAAGACTGTGGAATGTTTATTTATTTATTTATTTTTTTTTACCAAAATAATCTTTGCCAATTAGTTAAAATATTGCGTGTGGCAATCCCATTTTAAACAATCTTAGGGATTTATATTACAATTGTTTTCATCAACAACTAATTTTTGGGTGTTTTTTTTTTGAAAACTTTAGTTCATAAAAAATGATTATGATTGGGGCAAATCGATCGCCCCTTTGTTGTGGAGCGGTGGATGATGGCCAGAAGCGATGGTTAACTAGTAGCCATCTGGAGCAGGACACACGCATGTGTTGGCCAAAAGTCATTTTGGCCATATCCAAGCAACAGGAACCTTCATAATTTAAGAGCACGAAACGAAACGAAACGAAACGGGACGAGACGAGACGTACCAACATCCAATAAACGTCAATCGGTTCTGGGCCGAAACCAAGCCAATCATGGCCCAAAGAACTCGTTTTCATTCGCCAAAAAGCGACAGATGTTGTTGTTTTTTTTTTTATATGGTACTTGAATTGGAGTAATTACCAAATGCCAGGGCATACTGTACTTCTTGAAAATGTTTTCTTTATAAGGTAGACTCTCTGAAAGCATCCTAGCAATTTATTTATATTTATTAATATACTTTATGTTTTTTGCTTTATGTCTCTTAAAAGGGGTGTAACAAATAACTCCGATTTTTCCAAATTTCGCAACTTTTCAGAATTTTCACCAGAAGTTTTTCCGCGTTTTTTCCTATTTTCCTAGAATTTCTTAAAATTTTCCGTATTTTTTTTAAATTGTTTAAATATTTCTGGGATTTTTCTATTTTTTTGAGTTTTTCCTGAATTTTCCTGGTTTTCCTGAATTTTTTTATTTTTCGGAATGACTTGCGCAATCAGGACAATTTAAAATGTCAAAGGGAACACCAACGGGAAATTAAATTACTGGGACACGTCATTTTATATAATTTGGAATGTGAATATCTCGGCAGTTTCAAAGCCGATCGGAAAATGGAATACAGTGTTGGAATCAGGACCTTCATATCCTTCGATCTGCATCAAAGGATTTCGGAAATCCAACAACTTAGTGCTGAGCGGCAGCTAAATTTTTAATAAGGAAATTCATCAGGATGAGTGATGTGGCCACCGATTTCAGGGGGATCCTGTGATGCAGTCCGAAGGATATCGATGTCCTGATCCAGGATCAGTACTTCGTTTCCAGATCGGTTGAGAAGTGGCCAAGATATAAACAATTGAAAATAAAAGTATATTCTTTTTAGCCAAATTTGTTTACCACTCGGTGTTAACTTGGCCAAGACCAGATCGTGTTAGCCTCATAGATGGGCCGTATTTTTGCGCATTTTTTGAGCTATCACGATCCTGGATTAGACGCGAAATGGCCGAGATATTCACAAAAAACATTTTCAAAAAATCGAATCCACCTACTAGACGTTTCTGTTCGCCTAGTACTTCGAGCCTGGTAGCGGCCGAAATTTGAAAATTTTTCAGCCTCTTTTGGCCGTGACGTCACGGATTGGGCTTGGATCTGTGACGTCATCACTGGGTGTTGTCTTGGATACACTGGGTCGTGTCTTGGATACAGGTTTGTGTCTGAGTTTTCAAAATTGGCGGGGGCGGGAAAATATTTTTGAATTTGAATTTAAATATGACGGATTAAATATAGGGGGCGGGAAAGTTCCTTTTTAAATTTGAATTTAAATATAACGGATCCACAGGCGCGGGCGGGAAACTCTTTTTTCAAATTTAAATTAAATATACCGGATCGAATTTGGATCCACAGGTTTGTGTCTTACCTGCAGTGGTTTGTGTCTCGGGTTCGGCCACGTACCCCCTGTGATGACGTCACGTGTGGAACCCAAATCCGTGACGTCACGGCTTAAAGGGGCTGAAAAATTTTCAAATTTCGGCCGCTACCAGGCTCGAAGTACTAGGCGAACAGAAACGACTAGTAGGTGGATTCGATTTTTCGAAAATGTTTTTTGTGAATATCTCGGCCATTTCGCATCCAATCCAGGATCGCAATATGTCATAAAATGCGGAAAATTGCGGCCCATCTATGAGGCTAACAAGATCTGGTCTTGGCCAAGTTAACACCGAGTAGTAAACAAATTTGGCTAAAAAGAATATACTTTTATTTTCAATTGTTTATATCTCGGCCATTTCCCAACCGATCTGGACGCGAAGTAATGATCCTGGATCTGGACATCAATATCCTTCGGACTGCATTACAGGATTCCCCTGAAATGGTAGGCCACGTCACTAATCGTGATGAATTTCCTTATTGAAAATTTAGCTGCCGCTCAGCACTAAGTTGCTAGATTTCCAAAATCCTTTGATGCAGATCGAAGGATATGAAGGTCCTGATTCCAAAATCCATAACCCATTTTCAGATCGGCCTTGAAACTGCCGAGATATTCATATTTCAAATTATAAAAAATGACGTGTCCCAGTAGTTTAATTTCCCTTTGGTGTTCCCTTTGACATTTTAAATTGTCCTGATTGCCAGTCGATGCGCCTTATTTTTGCGCATTTTATGACCTATCACAATCCTGGATTGGATGCGAAATGGCCGAGATATTCACAAAAAAATGTTTCAAAAAATCGAATCCACCTACTAGGCGTTTCTGTTCGCCTAGTACTTCAAGCCTGGTAGCGGCCGAAAATTAAAAAATTTTCAGCCCCTTTAGGCCGTGACGTCACGGATTGGGCTTTGGATCTGTGACGTCATCACTGGGTCGTGTCTTGGACACAGGCTTGTGTCTTGGATATGCAGGTTTGTGTCTGAATTTTCAAAATTGGCGGGGGCGGGCAAATATTTTTGAATTTGAATTTAAATATAGCGGGTGGTATTTGGGTCCATGGGCGCGGGCGGGAAACTTTTCTTTTAAATTTAAATTTAAATAAAACGGATTGTATTGGGATCCACAGGTTTGTGTCCTAGCTGCAATGGTTTGTGTCTCGGGTTCGGCCACGTACCCCTTGTGATGACGTCACATGTGGAACCCAAATCCGTGACGTCACGGCTTAAAGGGGCTGAAAAATTTTCAAATTTCGGCCGCTACCAGGCTCGAAGTACTAGGCGAACAGAAACGACTAGTAGGTGGATTCGATTTTTAGAAAATGTTTTTTGTGAATATCTCGGCCATTTCGCGTCTAAGCCAGGATCGCGATAGCTCAAAAAATGCGCAAAAATACGGCCCATCTATGAGGCTAACAAGATCTGGTGTTGGCCAAGTTAACACCGAGTGGTAAACAAATTTGGCCAAAAAGAATAAACTTTTAATTTCAAGTGTTTATATCTCGGCCATTTCCCAACCGATCTGGAAACAAAGTACTGATCCTGGATCAGGACATCAATATCCTTCGGACTGCATCACAGGATTCCCCCGAAATCGTAGGCCACGTCACACATTCTGATGAATTTCCAATCCGAAAATTCAGCTGCCGCTCAGCACTAAGTTGTTGGATTTCCGAAATCCTTTGATGCAGATCGAAGGATATGAAGGTCCTGATTCCAAAATTGTAACCCATTTTCAGATCGGCCTTGAAACTGCCGAGATATTCAAATTCCAAATTATAAAAAATGACGTGTCCCGGTAATTTAATTTCCCTTTGGTGTTCCCTTTGGCATTTTAAATAGTCCTGTTTGCCAGTCGATGCGCCTTATTTTTGTGCATTTAATGACCTATCACAATCCTGGATTGGATGCGAAATGGCCGAGATATTCACAAAAAACTGTTTCAAAAAATCGAATCCACCTACTAGGCGTTTCTGTTCGCCTAGTACTTCGAGCCTGGTAGCGGCCAAAACTTAAGAAATTTTCGGCCACTTAAGGCCGTGACGTCACAGCTTGAGCTTCGATGTGTGACGTCACAACTGGGTGGTGTCTTGGCTAAACTGGGCTGGGTCTTGGACACAGGTTTGTGCCTTGGATGAGATGGTTTGTGTCTTGGCTAATTAAAATTTAAAAACTTCACCCACCTACTAGGCGTTTCTGTTCGCCTGGTACTTCAGGCCTGGTACACGTGGCCACAATCGATTTTTTCAAAGGCGCCAAAAAAGTGCAAGTCATTCGAAAAAATAAAAAAATAAGGAAAATTCAGGAAAACTCAGGAAAATTCAGGAAAACTCAGGAAAATTCAGGAAAAGCTCTAACGCATTGGACAAATCTCTGGAATACTTTAAAAATTAGAAAAAAATCCGGAAAATTTAAGAAAAGTAGAATAAAATGCGGAAAAACTTGTAAAAATTCTGAAAATTTGTTAAATCTGGAAAATGTTGTAGTATTTGGTACCCTCCCCCCCTAATAAAAAATACACCATTTGTCATTTTTTTTTATTCAATTTAATGACTATACAGGCTAATAGACTATACTAGCTTATACTAGATTATAACTAAACAATACTATAACTAACCTATACAGAGGCTTAGAAAAATATGCTTAACATTCTAAATATGCTGTTTCGCCTAATGCCAATAAGTTCCAACGACACATAACTAAAGATGCACCTTGGGTTGTGGGCGATGATCCTTTGACGAAGAAGCTGGTCTTGATCCTTCAGTCGCAGCTCATAATCATATATTCCGTCATTAATCCGTGTATCAAATATCCGGTTTCCACGTGAAAATCGTTGATGAAGTCTTCGTTTTCGTTGACGACTGCAAAAAAATAAAAATATGAAAACCTAGTATAATAAAACTAAATTTATATATATAATAAATCAAAACCAAATCATTTTCCTTTTTGCGATTATCTAAGTGATTTCTCAAATGATCTGTAATTTTTACAATCTGCACCCTGTCCATTTTTGAACCGTTTTGCAGAAATGCGCTTTCTGGAGCTCATATCTCGGCCATTTGTGGCCCGATCTGGCAACGCCGTACATTTTCGGAATCAGCGCCCCAAAATTAGTCGAAATGCATCCAAATATCGCCGAAATCGGACAATCAATTTTTTAGCGAAAATCGAGAAAAAACGTGATGTAACCCCTTTCCATTTTTTCGAAAATCGGGTCGAAAATGAGTTGTTCGATATCGAAAAACTAATGATGCAGTTCGAAGCGAATTGCAACGCTGATTCCAAAAATGCACAGCGTTGCCAGATCGGACCAGAAATGCGCTTTCTGGAGCTCATATATCGGCCATTTGTGGCCCGATCTGGCAACGCCGTACATTTTCGAAATCAGCGCCCCAAAATTAGTCGAAATGCATCCGAATATCGCCGAAATCGGACAATCAATTTTTTAGCGAAAATCGAGAAAAAACGTGATGTAACCCCTTTCCATTTTTTCGAAAATCGGGTCGAAAATGAGTTGTTCGATATCGAAAAACTAATGATGCAGTTCGAAGCGAATTGCAACGCTGATTCCAAAAATGCACAGCGTTGCCAGATCGGACCAGAAATGCGCTTTCTGGAGCTCATATCTCGGCCATTTGTGGCCCGATCTGGCAACGCCGTACATTTTCGGAATCAGCGCCCCAAAATTAGTCGAAATGCATCCAAATATCGCCGAAATCGGCGAATCTTTAAAATTATTTTTTTTTTGCCGATTTCCTGTATTTTCCCTACATTATTTAGATCATTTTTGCCACTTAAGCCAATTCGTAAAAATGATCTAAATAATGTAGGGAAAATACAGGGAATCGGCAAAAAAAAATTATTTTAAAATACTGGTTTTTCAAAAATCTTACAGGATGATCTAAAAAATACAGGGAACCGCCAATAAAAAAATCAAAAAAATTTCCAAAAAAATGGAAATTTTATTAAAATCAGGGAAATTTTACAAATCATCTTAAACGCATATATCCGGAGTCTTAAAAAATAAGGGAAATTTTATTAGAATCGTCTGAAACGCGTATATCCGAAGAATTGGCCACCAGGGAAATTTTGAGGGAAATTTTTTAAAACGTCTAAAACGCGTATATCCGAAGTATTGGAGATCAGGGAAATTTTGAGGGAAATTTTTAGAATCGTCTGAAACGCGTATATCCGAAGTATTGGATGTCAGGGAAATTTTGAGGGATATGCTTAAAATTGTCTTAAACGCTAAATAATGCTCCAAGTCAATCAGCGGTCCCGTTGGATCTCCGATTTCAGGGATGATTTTGCGGGGTTAAAGCGTTGATCCATTATAATAGTTGTTCTGCATTCGGCTACCCTGTCACCTAAGTAAAATAAGCCATGTTAGATAAACACAATATTTCATTTGCCTGTTTCGATAATTACTCACCAGAAATGTATCAGTTGGAACAGCTTATTTGGAATTTCAGGGCCAGCCATGCCTTTATCTCCGTCAAAAGGTGCTCGATTCCGTGGCGGAGCACCTCAAAGGCTTCGTAGAAGAATTTCCCATCATTCTGCATCAAAATCTAGAAAGAAAATATTGCTTAGGCCTTTTATTTAATAGTTATAATAGTCTGTAGTTTCCCTTTAAAAACCCAGGGAATGCTAGCGTTGCCTATATCTCTGCCAATAAGCACCCGATTCTTATGCAAAGAATGGTAGAAGTATTCCCAAGCATTCTGCATCAAAATCTGGGATGGGAAATTTTTTTTTGGAATTTTTTCAGAACAGAACTACAGAAAGTAAGTATGTAAGTGTTGCAAAGTGTAGGATCACGTATGTTGCAAAGCGTAAGAAGACGTGTGTTGGACAACAAATGTTTCAGCAACACACGATTCTGCCATGCTGGTTTCAGTTACATATGTTGCTGGCACAGCAAATGTTGCAGACGCATATGTTGCTGCAACACAAGTGATCTTACGCTTTCCAACACTCAATCTAGTATGCTTTCCGATTGCGGTTAAAATTTTAAATTTAAAGATATTTTAAAGAGCTTTAATATTTTTTGGAACTTACTGGCAAATCTGAATCTGGCACGGGGCATAATTCCGAATATCTCCTTTCATTGAAAACATATTCACGGCGTGAGGCAAAAAGTGAAGCGTTGTGGACGTGGAATTTCAAAATAGGACCTGCCACATGTGGCATGGTCAGCATTTTTAGTCAGTGCCCTTATTTTTGTGGCATCTTCTTGGGTCAGTTGTCTTCGTCCCCGCCGGCCTGGAATAATAAAAATAGAATTGTATGAAATGGGGAAAAAAAAACGTAACAAAATTATTCATATTATATTTGAACAGGGAATGGCTGCCTGCTGTTTCGAGTATTTTCCGCCGAGTATTTTCATCTGCAATTTATTTGTTCCCCTGCCTGGATCCCCCCTGCTGGTTATTCCTTTGTTTTTGTGCGGTGGAACGTGTTTGTATTGGCCCAATGTGCGTGTCACCTGATCCCGCACCTGAAATCGCCCAACGGCTACGCCTCCATTTGTGATGGGCGGATGGGGGTCAGTAGGTGGTTGGATAGTTGGTGGTGCACCATTCGCGATTGCGGGTTAACAACAAAACGCGGCCAGTTTGTCACCCACATACGAAATTCCCACATTGGTCATTCACCATACCAAGCCATACGAAGGCATACCAGTCCATACCAGACGGAAAAACAAAAATTAAAAAAAAAAAAATAGAGCGGACCACCTCTTAACACCCCGCCACTGTCGTGTTGCAGTGTTTTATTATTCATACGCCCCGTTGGCTCTTTCGACTGCAGTTGCAATTGCAGCAAAAATGGAGCTGCTCTTTTTGCTGCTTTCGCTGCTTTTGTCATTCTTGTTGCTTTTGAGGACTGCGGCCAACCATCCGAAAAACGCAACCAGATCGCTCCTGAATCAACACAGTTTATCATTCACAGTCTAAGGCATCGCGGATATATGGGGATTTTGGCTGAAACTGAGTGATGGCATTTCCAGGGCAATGCCACAGAATTAGGGGTTTCTGAGTCACGTTGAAATTAAACCAATTAGGCAAGCTTTTCTGCTTCTAAATAAATTTTTAAACAGTTTTACAACACTGTTTTAGAACAACATAATATGCATAAGACATAAAAATCATGCTTTTTAAAACTACATTACATTTAAATTAATTATTTTTAAGCAATCAATTTTATTAATAATTTTATTCATTGAGGAAAAGCATGCTTTTTGGAAAAACATACAAATTTTTTCAAAATATGATGCTTAAAAGAAACTACATAAAATTATGTAGTAATGTTGTGATAACTATATCAAAAGAAAGCATGGTTTTTTCCTATCAATTATATCAAAACCACATAAAATCTTATACAACTTAGAAAGACATAATATATGTCGTTCTAATTTTAAAAGGTAAGCCATAACAACACTAGTTTCTTAAGCAATCAGGCTTACATATTTAGAACTACTTTAGAACTAAAAAAAGAGTTTCTAACAATAACCAACACAACATTCCAGACAATTGTTTAAATAACTTGTTAAATAAGCTATTTTTTGATCCAACAACAAAGGTCAAAGTGCTCAAGTGGACTCTCTCCACTTTTATACTCTTTTTCTATTATTTTCAGTAGTTTTTTGTGGGTGAATTCATTCATTCACAATAATTGCGTGTAAATTCCCTTCCGTTCAACAGCAAACTGGAGAATGGAAAATGGAAAATAGAAAATGAAAATGGAAAATAAAAATAAGAAGCGAAGTGTAGTCATCCGAGATCAAGTTGCAGCTTGGCGGCTAAGACGGAATAACCAACATTTTCATGATAATTTTAGCTCTTTCTTGGACGATTGAGAAGCTGGTTGGGTGGTTGGGTGTTTGGGTGGGTGGGACTTGCATTGCCTTTTTTCTTTAGTTTTTCCTTCAGTTCACCACCCCCCTAGTTTTTCCTTCCTTCCTCTTAGTTTTTTTTTTGTATTTGTAGCTTTGGCCTTGTCTGCCAATGCCAAACGTTTTGTTGTTTAGTTCCATTGGAATTTATGGCGTTGTTTACACAAAAATTGCATTCGCCTTTTGCAGTTGAGTAAGCAAAATACAAAAAAAGAAATGGAGGCAGAGAAAAAAAGTAGTAGAAGAAATGGCAAAAGGAATTGGGATGAAAAACAGGTGAATGCGAAATGTGGCGTTGAAGCTGCTTGAGCTGAAATTCCCTCCCGGAATATATAAATAATTTTCGCTGGGAATTTCCACACTTTCTCTCTGGCTTTCTAAAGGCAAAAAGCCACGCCCACACCGCTAACACAGAAGCTAATTAAAGGCTTTCATCCTGGGGATAGATAATTAGAGGGAGTTGGCTTCAAAAATAAAAATAAACTAAACTATACTGAAAAAAATTCAAATTTTCTTGCACATTTTTAAAGCCTATGTTTGAAAGTCGGGTCTCTGACTCATTGTTGTCCTTAATTTGCAGAAAATTAGCAGCCATTTGGGGATTTGTGGACAACTTTACAGCCTTACAGCTGTGAAACGCACTGTAGCCAGGAACTACACACTGTGTGTGTGTGTGTGTGTGTGCTGGTGTGTACTTATTCATTAATATTGTCGCCGCAGGAATGAAAGGAACTCTCGGCTGCAAGAGTAAACTAATCAAAGCCAGAAGTTCATGGACTGGCACACAGAACTGGACACACAGGACTACAGGGATACGCGTATATCCAGGATTCGCATTTCCCAAAACCTCTAATGTTGCACATGTGTGTGTGTGAGAGTGTATGAGAGTGTTTGTGTGTTGTAGTTGTGTTGTATTTGTGTTAAAACAACGAAACGGAATGAAACAAAACTAGAAACTCGAAACCAGAAACCCGAAACTAGAGAAGCCATTGCAAATAATTATTTAGGAGTCACAGGACACACTGGTCACCAAAATACAGGACACTGGAACACAGGAGCTATATAGTATAGTATAGTAGTGTGTGTGTTTGTGGGGAAATTTCTGAAAATACAGGAAAATTGCATTTGGTTGGTGGCCAAAAACCCAAAAAGCCAAAAGCCAAACTGAGCACTTCCAGCCTGGTTGACAATCACAATTCCCACCAAACCACCCACTTCACTCATCCATCCATCCATCCGTAGGTGGAGCTCCTTCATCCTCCAACTCTTCTCTTAATTGGAAGTCCAATGGAACCCCTTGAATTCTATTCCCAACTCTAAACTCCCAACTCTGTTTCTGTTTCTGATTCCAATTTCGATTCTGATTCTGATTCCTATTCCTATTCCGCTACCGATTACCGCATATATACATACATACTATATATATCCAGTGACTGTGTGGCTGTGTGGCCGGACCAGTCGAATGGAAATTTAATTGCTCTTGGCCTTATCAATTAGCTCCAGAGCGAAAGGCCAAGGCGCCTGTGATTTAATATTGTGTTGTGCATGGAGCACAGTGGCCGGAATATCTATAAACAAATCAATTTACTAGCAGAGGAGTACACTTGGCGAAAATGGGGGGTGTTTTAGAGGGAAATGGTATTAAAAAGGGTATTGTACTTACTTCCAAATTGTTCCATTTGTTCCGAGATGTCATCCAGGCTGGTGGTAACTCCCTTCCATGTGTGTTTTAGGCCTAGAAATAGAAGAAAAGTGATATTTTGTAATAATAGAAACTTGATTAAAAGAAATATATTTATTTTATTATCTATAGACAGTTTAAAATCTTCGTTGTTAATAAGTTATAAGTATATGCTTTATAATTTAG
>JAJJHT010005266.1:906673-917616 GCA_021223865.1 Drosophila pandora | reverse complement strand
AATCAGGTCTCACAATATCCATTATTTAATAAAAATGTATAATATTAATTTATAAATAATATTTAATAAAAATAAATGATTTAATGAAAAGCTAGATGTGGTTGGTTTGGCTCCACACCCAGTTCTGATTAAAAAAGCATCCTCTTGCTATTAAATAGGCTCGAGGCGGGACAAAAATGTCCTAAAGCCTTTAGCTACAAAGGCGTTATGCGGCAAAATGCCACTCAAGAACAAGGCCACACTTTTTTTGTGTTACCATTTTTAATTTGAATAAACTATCGATAACATTCATTGTACCATATTTAAACTTATTACTTTAAACTTTCCTTGCTCAAAATCAAGCGAATATAAAAGCTATCTGTTCTCTTAAAACTCGCAATTAAACCCAATTCTCCATTTTAAACAAAAAACTATCCAACAATTGAGGGCATTTAATGAACTTGACCACTTTGCTGGGCTCCTGGGGGCCCTGGGGCGATGTGGGATGGACTCGACTCGAATCGAGAAAAGTTTCTGTGGCCCGAAACCAATTGAACCCCGTTCTGACCCACTTACTGCAATTGTGCACTTTCCGTGCTGACAGTTTATTCATATTGAAGCGTATATGTAGTGTCCAGTAACCAGTGCAAAGCCGTAACAATAAACCCGTATCCGTTTGCTTCCGTCGTCTCTGTATTTTTTTGCAGGCAGC
This sequence comes from Drosophila pandora, assembly GCA_021223865.1. Lineage (NCBI taxonomy): Eukaryota > Metazoa > Arthropoda > Insecta > Diptera > Drosophilidae > Drosophila > Drosophila pandora. Next base: position 916,925 of record JAJJHT010005266.1, on the reverse strand, counting down.
ACAGCGAATCCGGATGCGAAACGATTGTACGACGATTTGCTGAGCAACTACAACAAACTGGTCCGGCCGGTGGTTAATGTTACGGACGCTCTCACCGTTCGCATCAAGCTGAAGCTATCCCAGCTGATCGATGTCAATCTGAAGAACCAAATAATGACCACCAACCTGTGGGTGGAGCAGTCCTGGTACGACTACAAGCTCAAGTGGGAGCCCAAGGAGTATGGCGGCGTCGAAATGCTTCACGTCCCCTCCGATCACATATGGCGTCCGGACATTGTCCTCTACAACAAGTAAGTCCATTTCTCTTCACTTTAACTTGCTATTAATATATATAAAATAGTAAAGTAAAGTCTATGGACTATTTTTAACATTGTTTTAATATTTTTTTCAGCGCTGATGGCAATTTTGAGGTGACCCTGGCCACCAAGGCCACCTTAAACTACACGGGACGTGTCGAGTGGCGTCCTCCGGCCATTTACAAAAGCTCCTGCGAGATCGACGTCGAGTACTTTCCCTTCGACGAGCAGACCTGCGTCATGAAGTTCGGCAGCTGGACCTACGATGGCTTTCAGGTGAGCCCTTAGAGTCGGGACTAAGTTTTTCTTAAACATTCCATACCTCCAGACATTTATTTTTGTGAAAAAATAAAGTAAAGGACTCCCTAATAGATTTCTTTATTTCAAATATTTAGTTTGGATGACTTTCCGAAAAGCCCAAAGACCGATTTGGTTCAAACTTTTAGAATATAAGTATTTTGGGGATCTGATTTCTATATAAAAATAGAGCAATTGCTCTCAAATTATGTTTTCTGTGGAAAAAACCTTAAAAAAAACTACTGTTATTGTTTTTTTTTTGCTAATATTTCATTAAATATGAAATAATTCAAAAACACATTTCGATATGTCGGGAATGTCTAATTACTTATCTATCGATATTTTTCATAGTGATGCGTTTTTCAAACCAGGAAAAATATATCGATCGGGAAATCGAATAGCTTTTCTATCGATATTTTTAATAGAGATGTGATTTTCAAACAAGAAAAAATACCAAAAAACTACTTATTTGCCTTGTTTTTACTAATATTTTATTAAATCAACGATTTTTGTGAGATTATTGAACGTAAATGACAGCTTATTTAAAGCCTGTAAATGATTGATATCCAGGGTTGAAAAATATATGTTGTTCGGGAATCTATTTCCTATAATTTTTATAGATACCAAACAAGAATAAATAAAAACTATCAGAGACCAACAGGAATAAGCTAAAATCTATTGCACCCAAGGAAAAAAAAGGGAATAGAAAAGGGAACAGAATAACCAGATATATTAAATATAAATTAATAGAATCGAGCTTGAAAGATTAGGAGAGAACTCAGGTTTGTGTTACAAAAATAAAAAAGATATAAAAAAAAACTCTTGTTAAGATTGAAATGAAAAAAAATAAATAAGAAAATCAAATTTTAAATCCCAGAAGAAGATCCCAGACCAGATGGACTGGCAACAAGCGAGTCTTGAAAAAATAAATCGATCCATGAAGAGCCCGGGCGAAGAAAAGATCAGTTATAGAAGGCCCAGGTTAAAAATTAAATAAATGTGAATAAATTAATTAAAAAAATAAAATCAAATTAAATACTCTAGAAGAAGAGCTCGGACCTGATGGTCTCGTTACCAAGGAGACTTGAAAAAAGACATCCTTGATGGACCAGCTATTTAAAATAAAAACTGAAAGGTGACTATATATTGGGGAATAATAATATGCTGTTAAGGATACCAAGTCCAAGAAAGAAGTACCCAATTTGCTATTATTTTATTAAATATAACAATGAAAATATTAAAAGAATACAATTTAAAAAAATAAAATGAGAAAATCAGGCTACCGGGCGAAGAAAAGATCAGTTTTAAGAACCTTTGCTAGTCGTTTTCAAATTAAATAAATATAAATATATTTAACAAGATTGTCAAATAAAACACTCCAGAAGAAGATGCTGGTCACCAAGGAGACTCGAACAAAGACATCGATTCCCTTGAAGGACCAACTCTTTAAATGAAAAACTGAAGAGTGGTTATCTATTGAATCGTCTTCATATAAGAACCACATATTTAAATATTAATAAAATAAAAATTAGATCCCAAGGAAGTCCTTTGAACCACTTAATGAGTTAGCGATTCGGACTTTTCCGGGGTTCGGTCGTACAGAGCCCACTCATGTTATGGAGATGTAACTTTCAGATATATAAACTATAGAAGAACCCAATAGGAAAATAGTTTTCAAATAAAATAAGTAAATCAGATTACACGAAGAATCCCAGTTCAAACCCTAGATATAGTAGCTAGAGTTGGGACTTGAACAAAGACATCGATTCCCTTTAGGAACCAAGAATAATAAGTTCAAATTAGTTATTAAAAAAATAAAATAAGAAAATCAGTTTAAACAAATGTCTTCGAGCTCCAGCGTTGATGAGAGGCCACTTGTATAAGACAGGAGAACCCAGTAATTAAAAGAAAAATAAATAAAATCAGAAAATCAGAATAAAATCACTTCATGCCGGAAAACTACCCGATTGGTTATACACTACGGTCACGGAGGCTCCAATGATTAAATAAAAATAAAATAAGGATTAAATTATAAAAAAAAATGAAAATATTGAGGACCTAGATGTGGATTGTTGGGCTCCACACCCGATTCTGATGGAAAGCACAGCCGCTCGCTGTTATATAGGCTCGTGTCGAGGCTAAAATGTCCTAGCGCTTTTAGCCCCCAAGGCGTTATGTGGCGAAATGAGATTTAAGCTCTTTGGGGAGCAAGGCCACACTTTCTAGTGTTAAAATAATACTTTCAGAGACACATCGGAAAATTCCACAAATTCAAAGCTTTCAAATTCAAACTCTCTAAATGATTGCTTTAAAATTTCTTATCGATATATCGAATAGTGAATATTGAAAGTCTTTTCTATCGATAAATGTAAGAGAGATGCGTTTTTCAAACGTGAGCTAATATAAACTTTATTTCCCTCGTTTCTATTTTAGGTAAAGTTTTAAATAAAATTATTTGCCTTCGGTCTTCTCTGTCTTGAATCTTCAGATATTACTTAAATCCATCATACCAACGACAAAAAGACTCTTAAACTAAAATTCGTTAGCCCCAAAATACAAGCTTGTAAGAAAACCAATTTTCCTAAGCTCTGTGGTATTACGGATTTTAGTTACATTTCTCTCTTGAAAAACTAAAAAAAAAACGGCAAAAAAAGGGGGAAATGGGAAAGCTTCTAGCAAAGGGGATTTCAATTTCCCATTTTGGAGGCACGTGTCAGTACATACTATATAGTAAACAAATCTTCGATTTGCGCTTTTATGGCAACCGCAAAATTCGGTTGCCAGTGATGAGATTCAGACTCAGATGCATTGCATCCTTGGAAGCCTTGCATGCCATAGCATCCTTGTTGCATCCTTGAAAATTCACACACACACACATACACACACACAAATAGTGTGTGATCCAATTTAAACCACACAAATGAAAGTTTGTACGAGTTGGTGGTGTATGGCCTTTGGCTAATTGGTTTATAAATCTGTGGCAAGTGTATATATCAAGGAGATATGTTGCCATTAAAGGGTGTGTGCCAGTTGCCAGTTTGCCAGTTGCCAGTTTGCCCAAGGATTCATATTTATGTGTGTATGTGACTGTGTAACCACCCACAGTTTCAGGATCTTCTGGAGCATCCCAGGAGCTATCTCATTTACACATTTACAAATTGCTCACCTCTGGCGGCTCTCTAGCTCTCTGGTTCTGTTTCTGGGTGTCTCTGAGCCAGGTTTAGTGGTCATAAACCGAAATACGGTCATAATTCCTTTTGGAACACACTGGCATAGAATTTCTCACGTTTTATGGCCACAGAGCCACAAACACACGATGCAGATAGAGACGGGCAGCAAATGGTTTGCCGAATAGACAGTTAAACAGAGAGACAAAAAGGCGGACGGGCGGACAGGTGGACACGCGGACAGTCGCCCACAGGGAAGCTTCATAAAAACGTCTCTGGTGGTAAGCAGGACGTACGACCCAGCAAGGCAGGCTGCTGGGCAAAAGGATACAGGACATTGGACATTGGAGACTGAGGCAGCTTGACACCTGGCGACCAAAACGATTGGAGGCCTCGTAACCTCGTAAAAATTCTCAGCACCACACACACTGACCAAAAAAAATGCAACCCGAGGCAGCCATACACTTGAAGAAAAAAGGAATTCAAAAATAAATAGAATCTATCTTTCAAATAAATATCTAAACTCTTTAAACATGAAAGAATTGGGTTTAAAGTTTATAGTTCTTTGTTTTTTCTATTACTATTTTTTTGTATTATTTTTTAATATTAAGAATTTTGCCAAGTGCAGTAATAGAAACAGCCTAGATGGATGCTTTGTGGCTTTGGCTTGTGGTTGGGTTCCTTGCCAGCTAATAATGAACTGGCCCAAAAGGCCGGGCCAGCAGAGCACGGCGAGCAACTGGGACTGGGACTGGGCCTTAGCCAGGAGGGTCTTAGCCAGGTTAGCCCCCATTTGAGGTTGCCAGCATTGGGTTAACCAACTGCATCCGGCGAGGTGTTTAAGCCAAGTCATAAAATCGCGTTTCGGTTTAAAGAAATAAAATAAACAAGTTGAACAAATAAATAAGGAAAGGAGAGAACCAGAAAAATAGTGGTTCTTGTCAAGAGACCATGAATGGGAATAATTTAAAAAGAAAAAAAGGGAATTGTTACTTTTTCAATATTTGTTTCAAAGTTAAAAAAAAAAATAAATAAAAAAAGAGACCATTATAAACAGGCATTTGCCAGAACGTATTTAGTCATCTTAGAGCCCAGGCAAAAATTAAATCAGTAACCGAAAATATTATATTTATAAGGAGTGATTTTCTAGAACGTATTTAGTCATCTTAGAGCCCAGGCAAAAATAAAATCAGTAACCGAAAATAAGAAATAACAATAAGCTCTTAAGAGAGGAATGTCAACGACAAGAAAGCAGAACCCAATAAGTTACTTATCATTATTAAAAGGAGCTCAAGTTGAAGACCAAGGACAAGACCAAGGCCCAAGAATAAAAAATATAAAATAAAAAATATAAAATAAAAAAAACTAAATAAGAAAATCAGTCATAAGAATGGCCACGAATCGTCTTCATGTTAGATCCCAGGTTCAAAATGAAATAAATATCAATAAATTATTAAACAAGATAATTAAATAAAATACCTTAGAAGAACAAAGACATCGATTCCCTTTAGGAACCAAGAATAATAAGTTCAAATTAGTTATTAAAAGAATAAAATAAGAAAATCAGTTCAAACAAATGTCTTCGAGCTCCAGCGTTGATGAGAGCCCAGTAATTAAATGGAAAATAAATAAAACAAAATAAAAATAATTAAAATCAGAATAATATCACTTCAGGCCGGAAAACTATAACCCTTTGGTTATACACTACGGTCACGGAGGCTCCAATGATTAAATAAAAATAAAAAAAAGGGAATAAATTGTAAAAAATGAAAATATTGAGGACCTAGATGTGGATTGTTGGGCTCCACACCCGGTTCTGATTAAAATCACATCCTCTTGCCTTTAAATAGGCTAGTGGAGAGGCAAAAATGTCCTAACGCCTTCAGAGCCGAAGGCGTTATGAGATTTAAACTCTTTCATTAACAAGGTCACACTCTTTAGTGTAACCATTGCTAATAACACCCGATATATTATCAACTCTACGATATTTGCTTAAAGGGCTCCCAAGGCTTAGGTCCTTAAACTCCATCATAACCAGAAACTAGCCAGAAAGGAGTGACAACTGTCTCCCTAATTTGTATCAATTAATATATTAAATCAGTTTAGTTCTCAGGCGATTGCAACACTCCTGTTTATCCAATTTGCTGTCCTCTCTAATTGTATAAATTATGCATGTAAAATGACTTAAAGACCTTAATTGGCAACTATTTGTTATTGGGAGAGTCAGTAGGGCTGCCATTCTCCAGCCAGCTTCTTTCTTGGGTGGAATTTGCACAAATTAAATGGCCACATATTAAAGCCAAGCCTGAGAGCCAGTCAGCCAGCCAAGTGAGCCCGTAGCCCGAAGGTCCTAAACTGAACAAAGTGTTCTCGTGTATATTTTCTGTGTATTTTGTTCCGTGAACTCAATTAGGAGAGGATATTGTACGGAGATGGCATCTAGCAGCCACTGCCACTACACTTTTTGCCTTTAAGTTGGCTGAAATTGTTAGGACAATTAGGAATATGTATGTACTGGCTCCCTTTCCACTCTACTATACACCTGAGACACACACTAAGGTAGTGGTGCTGCTAAGACACTTGACTAATTTGGTAAAAAGCTAAATGCTCATTTAATATTAAAAAGGCAAGGCGCTAACAAGCATTTGACACGACACTGTGAGGGGGAGGTGTCTGTCGGTAAGTGGGTGGTGTGTAGGTGGTGTGTAGGTAGTGTGGGTCATAGGAAAAGGAAGTACACCTGCCTAGGCCTATATGTACATTGTCTCGGAAAAACAGTAGAAGAAATGACAGTCTATTAAGAGATATTAAGTCATTTTCTCTTATTTTGGCTTGTTTTTTTCTATCTCTTGAGAATATAACTAAGGTAAACTTTATTTAAAACGCTCTCTTGTTTCATTACAGTGTAGCCTGTACTACTAGCTACAATTCTAACCATTGTTCTCTTCCAACTCAAGCATAAAATCAACCACAAAATTAAGGATATCCCCACAGTCACTACAAATTATTTACAAACTCGACTTCATCAGTAAGAAATGTCTTGCTTTCTCTTTCTCTATAGCTATCTCTATCCCTTTCTCCTTTACACTTTCCTCTTCAGGTAGTATCACTCTGAACGGAAATATTTCATTAAATCATCACTTCCTTATAGTGAAATTTCCGCTACCACTTAAAATAACAATTTCCGCTTCGGCAACTCGACTCGACTCGACTCGACTAACTGGCACTGCATTAGTGTTTGTGCATTTGTAACGGCACTTTTTGCACCTGAGGGAAAATCTTGGGGCATGCCACATCCTCTCTGATTATTTTCCCACCCAACTGCACTTTCCATCCACAATCCTTCATCCTTCCGAGGTGCCGAGAGATGCCGAGAAGCAGCTGCCTGTTTTCCATTCACGTTCAGCAAACATCGATTTCCTAATTTTCATGTCAATGAGCCAGGCTCTGCTGGAAAATTGTGAAAAGTGCGAGTGCGAATGGGGAATGGGAAGGTTTTTCCGAAAGAAAAATTGCCAAAATATGTGGGGGGTGGGGGAGTGGGTGCTGAACAAAAGGCAAGGGCAAGTTCATAGGCTCGATTTTCACACTTGATTTTCCACCGGATACGCCCACGACAAAAAATCGGAGCAGGGAAAAATTATTACACGTGGAAAAAAGAGTTGTTATTAACTACTTCTACATTTGACACAAAAACAGTGTGACCGTTTTCGATAAAAATCAGGGATTCAATTTCACAGCCTAACGCCATTTTCACTCAAGCGTTAGGACATTTTTGGCTCCCTTGGAGCCTATTTAAGAGGGAGAGAAGGCGATTTTCATCAGAAACGGGTGTGGAGTCCAACCAACCACATCTAGCTTCTCACAGCTTACATTTTAATATTAATTTAAGTATTAATATTAATAATTTATTATTTTTTGAGTTCTGATTCAGCCTCTGATTTATATTTTTTTCTTTTTGAAAATTTATTAATTTTAATTAAAATTTGGACCTGATAGTTTTCCTCATCAGGAGTGGGTCCTTTGATGGAATAGATGTTCCATCGGAGTCAGACTCATCTTTGTTCTTTTAACTGGTCTCTTTTTTATATATTTTTATATTTTGTACATGCTTGGTATCTCCTGCCGTCAAGCTTTACGTTTTTGAATATTCAAATTTGATTTCTTCTATTTTTTTTTATTAAAAACTGAGTACTTCTTTATCTTTATTTATGTTATTTTTTATTTTTTATTTACTGAGAATATCAATCTCTCCTCCTTTTTGTCTTAGTGCACATCGCAAGCCTGTCTAGGAAGAGAAAGTGTGATTCTGGAAACACGAAATCGTATTAACGTCACTTTTTAAATTTCACGTTTTTCCTACAATGTTGTTTCCCACACCCCCTGCAGTACACCGTCCACCGCCCACCTGCCCGGAAAAGCCCCTTTTTGCTCGCCTCCCATGTCAACTGCCACCTGCAGCTGGTTTTCTAAAAAGGGGGGCCCTTTCTCAATAGAACCATGGCAAGTCATTGAGGCGTGAATCGGCAGACAAAACGCTTTGGGAGCTGGCTTTCAAAGCCAGTTTGAAGAAAAAAGGAGGGAATTAAGCACTTTTAATGGGTTTAGTGCACTTTTTTAAGTGTTAAATAATAAGCTTAAAAAATATTTAATAGCTGGTTTAAAAAATAAATCAATAAACATAAATCTAAACTTTGTTTTTGATTTTTCTTTTAACAATAAAATAAGTTGAAAAACCCTAAGAAAAATATGAGAAAAAGCCAACCACATTGGGCAGGTGGTCCTTTTGAAAAATGTCCTGTTGAAGCCAAGTCCTGTGAAGCCAAGGATCAAGTTTGATTGAACCACTTTAGCTGGTTGGCCATGAGAGAGAGAGAGTGTTGCAATTTTACGTCAAATACTTCATCCAGAACTGTTCATCGTCCAAGGACCATGAAGATAAAGTCCCAATAAGGATGCCAGGATCTGTGTGTCCTGATGTATGTGTACATGTGGTGGCATGCCAATTGCAGTAGTGTCCTGTCGAATGCCCGTTGTCCATGTCCTGTCAGCTGCACTCGTGCCGAACTAAGCAAAACTGAAACTGAAATTGAAGTGCGATGGCCTCCACCGTCCATCGTCCATTTTTGGGATCGATGCAGGTTGCACCTGCCTGGTTACCCAGTAACCTGGTCATCTGGCCACCTGGCCAGCCACCTATTCTGACCAACTATCCTTTGGCCTTCCAACCAACCAACCACCCACTCTATCTCGAAGGACTCTCTGTACTTTTCGTTTTCCTCTCCGGCTGCTTCGAGAATTGTGGAACTGACGTTGACAGTCGAATTGCCAGGACATGCCAGGACTATTCAGGATATATGTATATCCCAGATATAGATGGCGAGCAGAAGAGTGAGATAGAGATCTGTGAGGCAATTATAGTTGCTGTTACTCTTGCACAATAATTTTGGTCTAGAAAATGAATTAAAAATTATATAGATTCTTATACAAACTATAAAAATAAAAAATTGAGCCTTTAAACTCTAACTTTCTCGCAGTGTATAAAGTAAACAATTTTTGAAAACATTTTGTGTTAAAATCTTTGTCTTAAATCGAATTTCCAGGTGGATCTGCGGCACATCGACGAACTGAATGGCACCAACGTGGTCGAGGTGGGCGTGGATCTGTCCGAGTTCTACACGTCCGTGGAATGGGATATCCTCGAAGTTCCTGCAGTGCGGTAAGTAGTCCTTACCAATACACCCAACACACCACTCACACACCCACTCACTCTTTATAAAAAAAAAAAATTCTATCCAAAAATTCACCCACCCTTGAACAATTATTTTTGGCAGAAACTCCTTTGGCAAGTTCCTTGGACGCTGTCACAAAACACAAACACAAATCTTTCAGGATGTCAGGAGGACACTAACACACACACACTATAACACACACATACAGGCAGGTCAAGGATGCAAGTGTGCAAAAGAGACAGCCTTGGCGGCTAAGAAAGAGTAGGAGATATTGAAAACCGGGGCTTCATGATAAAGTTACCAGAAAAATGCCAATGATGATGATCTTTCGATGTGCTGTGTACGTGGGCGGACGGGGCGGGCGTCATTTCCACGCAGGGGGCGTGGTCGTTATTTACACTTTGCACTCTGAACTCTCAACACACACACACCTCCGCACACACCATCTCCCTTCTCCTGCTGGTCCTTTCTGGTACAACATTTTGTTGTTTTTTTATTTTTTTTTCTCTGTTGAAGTTTTTAAATTAAAAAACTTTGCCAAAAGGAGCTGCCAAAGCATCAACAGCAACAACAAATAAAAAATTATATAAATAAATTTAGAAAGGCAGACCAAGTCGAGGCCTTTGCTTTTTTTTTTTATTTTATTTTTGTTTTTTTTTTTTTGAGTGGTCAGGCATTTATGTATGAGGTTTTTAAACAGCAGAGGGCGGAAAAAGAGCGTCATGAATTAAAAAAAAATATATTTGTTACAATATTTGTT
>JAJJHT010005266.1:895680-906592 GCA_021223865.1 Drosophila pandora | reverse complement strand
ATCGCTTCAGCAGCGATATATCTCTATTTTGTTTGAAAAACTCCCAAAAAAATATTAAAAATCTATTAAATTTTAAGACTTTCTCTTTAAATATAGACTACATTTTGTGTAATTTTTATTTAAATGAAATATTAATATATATTTTTAATATAAATATTTTAAAGAAATATTTCTTCAACCTTTATTGTACCAACATGCGTCTGAAAGACTTTCCTTCTTTTAGAGAAAAGTGAAAGCTTTCCAAATTTCTTCCATCAGCTTGGGGGGCTGGGGAGGCGTTTGTTTAATTGCCACGCCCACTTTGCCAGAGTAAGTGAGACGGCACAATGCGAGTGAAAGAGAGGGGGGGAATGGCAAAATGTTCCTAATGCATTAAGCTTCCGAACAAAAGGCAACAAGAAATTTTTGTTTCACTTTCAGAGCAAGTTTGTTGCGAAATCTTTGGGGGTTCTTTGGGGCGAAACCGGCAGGTAAGGCAGGCGAGGCAGGTGAGGAGTTTGAGAAGCCAGGGAATACTGTTGAGTGCTATTAATTAGTTGATGACACGTGCTAGATGAACTGAGTAACTGCAGTTTGCAAAACACTCTTCATTAAGCTAATTTGTCCGCAGCTCACCACCAAGTTTCGATTTTACTTTGATTCGAGACAGAATGGGTGTTTATTTTTCTTTAGTTTGTGTTTAAGGTTTAGGAGAATAAGAACTCATGGAGATATAGAAGGACTATATAGTTAAATATTTATAAAATAAGCAAATCAGGTTGGAAAACAATTAAGCCATTTCCACTTCCGATTAGTCTGACTCCGATGGAACATCTATTCCATCAAAGAACCCACTCCTGGTGAGAAAATCAATCAGATCCAGGTTTTAATTAGAAAAAAAATAAAAAAAATAACATTTATCAGAGACCGCAGGGAAAAAGTAGGCCGAGCCGTAATCTATTCGACTGGCATACCCATAAGTAACCCAGAAAAAGTTCAAATAGACCCCAGGTAAAGAAATTGGAGAGAAATTACTTCTTCAAAAATATAATATAAGAAAATCAGAGACCATTTATTATTTATTAATTTAAAAAAAATAATAAAAATTAAAATAGTGAGAAGCTAGATGTGGTTGGTAGGAGTCCACACCCGTTTCTGATGAAAATGAACTTCACTCGCCTTTAAATAGGCTCTGGGAGGCAAAAAAGGGCTAACGCCTAAGTGAAAATGAGGATTTTTGGTGGCGTTTTGGGATATAGGATTTTCCTAGATGAAGGTCACACTAATATGCTTCAAAGAAGCAATTTCATTCAAGAGGCTTTGGAAAGGGAAGCTCATCTGTAAACATTTTTTACAAATTGCTAGTTCATAAACCTTTTATGAATACCATTTTTGTTCTAAATATTTTTATAAATTTTTCATAGCTCACTTTTTTGCGCTCACCTAGTCGTTCTTCAATTGTTGATTTTCCCAAAATCCCAAAAGAGTATGAGGCAAGAAAGTTAAGCCAACGGACTTTCTGGTTAGTTGTTGCAACTTGTATAAAATATATATATATTTTTGGGATATTTCTTGCTGCCTTTGTGGCAGTGACACGCGTAAAAGCCACAAACAAGTCGCGACTCGCGTCTCCAAAGTCATTTTATTTTTATATGAGTATTACGAGCCACGGGATAAATGGGTGTTTTTCGGGTGTTTTCTTCTGCTTTCTTTTTTTTTTTGTTTTCTGGTATTTTTGTTGGGAGTTTTTGCAGGAGCAGGTGGCAAGGTGGTAGGATGGTAAGGTGGCAAGCTGGAATATTGTCCATGAAAGCCATGAAAGTGTTGTTTATGGATCCCAACATTTGGCTTTAACTGAACCAAAAGGACAAAGGACACAGGCAGCCAAAATGCCATAAAATCTTCAGGTGTATGGCTGATATATATTTTTTTTCTTATTTCTTTCTTTTTATTTTTTATGACCGAGAGAAAGTGGTGGAAATTGAAGAAGTAGGAGGCCAAGTGGCTGAGAGGTAATAATTTTCCAACAACTATTTCCAAAAGAAATGTTCAATAAATCAGAGGGAAAGGTTAAGTTGCTCCAACTACTTGCTTTATTTTATTTTTAAAACAAGTGCTCTTTAATGGATTTCGTATTTTTTAGAAATTTATTAAACAGAGATCTTAAAGGCAGACTTTTAGCAAGAAATCATCAAGTTTTTCTTCAAAAACCAACATCTCAAAATAATGAATAAAATTATCCCACAAATAAAACCTTAAAAAATGTATAAAAAAACCCCCCTTAAATGTATTTTTTTTATTAACAACAATTATATTTTAACGACACCTATGAATAATTCGAGTACGGCAGTGAAACTCAAACAACTTAATTCCTTTGCCCTTTTGGGGGTAAAGTCAACTCCTGGTCCGCCCCTTTTGGTCTGGGCCACGCCTTTTGGGGCCAGGCCACGCCCCCTTTAACAGGGCCGCCCCCATATTTCATAAGCGGCACGTGACAGACGGAAATGACAATGTTAAACTACAGTGAGAAGCAAATAAATAAAACAAAGCACGGAGAAATAATCAAGTTGGGGAATAAAAGACTTCAATAATGCTCTAAAAAATGTATATTTAAAAATAAATATAAATGAGAAACTTGTTAAAAAGATTATAAAACAAAGTTAAGAGTAAGATAGTAAATAATAGAAAGTGAGGAGATCCAAAGTCTTACCTTTAGGCTTTTTATCCAAGAACCTAATTTAATTCCGACTATAGACCCTTAGTCTTCTATTATCTTATCTATGAAGATATATATCCTTATAGGAAAAGTCCTGATACCCTTTAGTTAGGGCATCAGCGGGCATGTTGAGACCCTTTGCCATTTGAAGAGATGAAACCAACAACAGCCACTGAAAACGGGGCTCAAGTCATTGACGGGAATTAAAAAGTTGACAGCGCCAGTTACGTGAATGTTTGTCGGCAGAGGCACTGAGAGAAAAACTGGGCTCAAAACCTAATATATTTTTACTAAATAATTGGTTTTAAAATAGCTACTCAAAACTGGTTAATATTTAAGGGACTTTTTTCTTTAAAATATGTTCTCAAAGATCTAATTCTTCTAAAAGAAGTTATCTTTTTTGATTTCTAAGCCTTAAAAATGAAACAATTATTGAAAAACTTAATTTTTCTCTCTAGGTATTTGTTAGATTATAGAATTTAAAGGTTGAAAAATTTATTGCAGTGCATCTGCGTGCCTTTCGGTGACTTTGTGCTGAAGTGTGTGCGTGTGCGTTGGTTTATTTGGCGTGGCGTGGCGTGGCGTGGCATTCGCAGTAAATTATGCCACAAGTGCGTGACACACTCACAAAGGCGAGTGTGTGTGTGTGTGCCAGAGTGTGTGTGAGAGTCTCTAAGCCACCTATATACACCATCCCTACTTGTCCTACTCCCTTGGCAGCTTTTATTGTCTGCAGGCTGGTAGGCTTGGTAGGATGGTAGGCTTGGTAGGATGGTAGGATGGCTGCTGCGCCTAAAATGCTGCAACACAATTCACAGCACGTAGAGCAATTTTCCCATGAAGCCTGCCCCAGCCCCCTAAGAACCCCTTTGCCTGCCACCGACACGGATTCAGTTTTAATGCGCATCGACAGTTAAATTAACTGAAGGGCGGCAGGACGGCAGGATGGCAGGACGAGCAAGGACGAGGCACAAAAACGAGAGGCGTGGCAGGCCGCAGCACGTAGACAAGCAGGTGGAACAATTTTCGGTAGGTGGCCAGGCCACAGGAGATCCAATGGGAACCAAAACAATCAGGCATTGATTGACAGCAGCAGGACACCCGAGACCTGAGACTCAGACCCAAAAAAAACACAAAAATCCTGTCAAGTCTTAAGGACAAAATCAAAAATCAAGACAGTCTAGGGGCCATAAAATTAACCTGCTCTATAAAACCCCAAAAGAAATGGCCTCCCTTTTTTTGTATCTGATGGGAAAGTAATGATAGTGAAGGAGGGAAACTAGCCATTTTTGGTTTATAGTTTCTTTAGAAACTGTAGACAGGAAACTGTCTACTTTTTTGTTGGGAGTTTACTTTTCTTTCTTTTTTCAGTTGAAACTTTGTATATATGTACTTTATGGTTATTTTTTTAAAGCAGAAATCACTTTCAGTCTTTAAGTTAAGTTGTTTATTTTTAAATAATTATAATAGTTTTAATTTATTTGCTTTCTTTATGTTTATTTCTAGTTTTCAGCTTCAACTCTCTGATCTATCTCCGCTTTTCCAGCCGTACAATATGCAGCAGCGGCTCTGGAAAGGTTTAGGAGGTGATTTTATTTATTTATTTGTATTTAAGACACATTTTTAGTTAAAATTTATTATTTTCCTTTGAAAAAATGTTAAAAATACATCATCAAGGCAGTAAAAAATATTATCTTTAAGCTCTTCTGTTTAAATCTTTGAAAAGTATATACACAAAAAAACACACAAATTAAAAAACCCTACACTCTGTAACTATCACTATTGATTACTTGAATATTTCAATAGCCTTAAATAAACAACAATTAAAACAATTATATACCATTACCCCAATTGGCAGAGCTTTGGAGGGAAAAAGGTGAAATTTTATTTATAATTCAAGAGCCATTGTTGATCAACAATTGCGAACATTTTGCTTTCTAATTAACCCTTTGTCGTTGGGGTTTTTAAGCTGGGCTTCCTAATAAACTCATTGTTTGCGCAATTCCTTTGCCCGAGTCCTGGCAAGGACTCTACACAACCCCCTCTATGGCTCCCACTCTATGGAGTTGTCGTTGTCAGGCGCGTTTTTCGGTTGTGCCCCCGGGGGCAGTATTTCGTTTAATTGCCGCAATGGGTGGCAACATCCTACTCTGCAACATCAAATCAACACGCAGAGCACATACAACACTCCTTTTTATATACATCTTTATAAACATATATATAGTATAGATATAGATATAGATATAGACTCTGAGGACCAAAACTTTTCTCTTTTTCACCTTTTCTTTCTGGCTTGATTGCCAGGACAAATTTCACTTGTTTTCCGAGGTTCCTTCTTAAGCTTTATCGCAGATCGATTAAAATCATAATTAGCAAACTTTCCAGAGAAGGAAAGGACCTCCCTTCGATAACCCTGCGGTCGCACCTCAATTGCCACGCCTTTGGGAAATTTTCAGGCCATCTTATCCTCAGGGGTGCTCCCTCTTCGATTTTCCCTTTTTCCTTCTGGCTTTTCTTTCACAATTTTCCTACTGGCCAGGCCAACTGGCTGCTTTTTTTTTCAAGTCATGCAACGAAGCGTGTTTATGTTAGTTATTAAAATTCTATTACTTACTTTGATTTTCTGCTGGCCTCAATTTTCTGCGGCAATCTATAAAAAAATAAGAAATGCGAGACCAAAAGACAGATAAGTGCACGGCAAGAAATGGTTTAGGGTTTTTTTTGTTTAAAATTTAGAGAGTTTTCAATTAAAGGGGGTATTCAATGTTGAATAAATGAAAAATAAAGATACTTGTTTTAAATAATAATATATGTAATAGTTAAATAACTGTTTAAACTTGTATCTTAAAACAATAATGGTTTGGTTGACTAACTAGTTTTAATTTTGTACTCTTTTTCAATAAAAAATTGTATTATTTGTTTCAATATTTCGAAAATAGACAAGTTTCGAACCCTCTGCCTTAGTATTATATTTGTTATTTAGTTAAAAAAATATATAAACTTCAAAAAGTAAATATTTAACATGTAAAATAAAACATAAACGGATAAATATTTAAGATACATTTTTGTTTTAATTTAAATCAAGGTTTTTTGAATATTTTTTATGAAGTATTGTTTCAAAAAATGTAAAACTTTTTATTTTTCAAGATAGGATAGAAAAAAAGAAATCTAAATCTCTTCTTTAAGTTCTTAGAAATATGGTCTTTAATTCTACGAATAATTTTTGTCAGTGCATAGCAAAAAAAAATGGGAAAAACCGAGACATGAAAACACTCGAAAGCTCATAGAGAACTTTTGGCACAAAGTTGTTGAAATCAATCAAGCGTTGAGACCTTTCTCCTCTTTCACCTCCACTCCTCCACCCCCCCCTGCACTTTCTCCAGACTCCCCCACCCAGTAGGTGTCTGATAGGAGGGGGGAGAGTGCGCCTAGAAATGCTTTCTTTTCTTTTGCTTTCTTTATGTCTTCTTTGCTTCTTATACTTTCTATTCTATTTTTTTTTCTATTTCTTTTCTATTTTTTATATGTTGCCAATCATTTCGTATTTATGCGTTTGTTCTTTGACTTCAATCGGCCAAGCTGTTCTTTCAGACTCCCCCCCCCTAGTTGTCAATCAGCGTTTTGACCATTTTCGGTCACTTTAGTGTGGTAGCTACCCCCCCTGCAACTTTTTGCTTTTCCATCGCCGAGTGAGGAGTGAGGAGAGGAGTGGAGAGGAGATGTCTCTGGAAAATACGTGACGAAGAGTTTCTGTTTCTGTTTCTGCATTCAATTTCGTTGGAATTTCACTTAATTTTTTGGCGACCCAAACGGGTGCCAAATGGAAAATGAAAAAAATAAGAAGAGTAAAATTGAAATAAAATACATATACAAAAAAAAACAAAATAGCATGAGGTGGCTGCAAATCTAAATAACATTTGATTTCAAATCTCTTTCTCCAGAAAATCATTCACAAAGAGCAGGGGTTGTGGGGGGGATATAGGATATATTTTGTTTGACTTTGGCGGCTGCTTTCGATTTCCATTTCCATTTCCACTGCCATTGAGCATTTTCCATTCCATTCCAACCCCCATCCCCCCCCTTTTTTTTGGTTTTTGGTTCGGTTAGACCCCCAAGGAATTCGTTTCACTTTAAATTCTTTAAAAGTGCGGTCTCAGGTACCCTGTACTTTCTAATCTAGAGGTCTATATTTTATAATTTATAAAATTTCTTTGCTTTTTAGTCTTAATATTGCCATCTAGTCTTAATATTGCCCTCTTTTTAGCTTTAGGATTTAATAATTGAAGTAAAAACGGGCACACTAAGTCTAAAAAATGACAAAAATAATTAAAAGCGTTTTCCTAAGACATTATTACTGTTAAAACACTAATTAGTTTGACCTTTTCTATCAATTATTGCACTTTAAACGTTTTAAAATCGTATGACAAAAAGTATAGCATACTTAAGTGGTTGCAATAATTTTGTATAGTTTTTAACAAAAATAAATTAGGTGTAGAAACAAAAAAAAAAGGTAAAAAATATATCCATAACCCATT
Source organism: Drosophila pandora (assembly GCA_021223865.1). Classification (NCBI taxonomy): domain Eukaryota; kingdom Metazoa; phylum Arthropoda; class Insecta; order Diptera; family Drosophilidae; genus Drosophila; species Drosophila pandora. Next base: position 899,362 of record JAJJHT010005266.1, on the reverse strand, counting down.
TATTTTTTTAAACTTATTTTGATTAAATTATTTTTTTAAATAAATATTTTTTTAAATTCAAAAACTTTTAGGCAAACTTTTCTCTCACTGTTAACAAATCAGAGTCCTGATGGAGCTGGAACGAGGGTACTGAAGTCTTCCATTCACTTCAGTTCGCTCACCGAGTCCTGTTTCCATTCGGCTTGCCTTTATTACGCATACGCCGCGTGGCCCAGCGCATTGATGAATTGTTGCCAATTTCAGTGTTTGTTGTGGCCTACACGATGGGTGTGTGTGTGTTTGGAGGGGGGGGGATAGCCGTAGGGGAGTCCACAGATTGAGTGTGGGAGTGGCATGTGCCTCGGAGTCAAATCAAACTGAAGTTCTGCTGGTCTTAGCTGGTATTTGTTGTTTTCTCCAATCCTCTAGTATCCTCTAGTCCTTTCTCTATTTCGTGTGTTTTGTTTTTTTTCTTCTATTTTTTTTTTGCCTATGTGGCGCCATCTCCCGGCGCCATATAGAGGCACGCGTGTACTATATATATGTATGTTTTTCTTGCCTATTTTATGATTTATTGTATGTTTCCCATCGTCGGTTGCTAACCAACAAACCGAACTTATTACACTGACCTTTACACGTATGTATGTATCTCCCCCACTTATCCACTAAGGAGGATTTTTATCCTTTTTGGGATAAAGTCGTGTTGACCAAAGCTCACTTTGGCAGACTTAATCTTCAGGCCATATATTACGTTTTTCTATCAAGAAGTTATGAGTTTGTATAGTTACTATTTGGGGGATAGAGTCTTAAGGTATTTCTTCCAAGTCTATTTTGGCATTAGTTTTTCTAATTATGATTCTTAAACAAATCATAGACTTTAAGAGGGAATAAGAGGCAGACTTTATAGGTAAATTAAACTAAAAACTAACTAAATAATAGCTTAAAAATATCTAGAATATTATCCTGAATTATATACTATTTTTACTATTTTTTACCTCTAAATTTTGACAATTTCTAAACCTAAAACAAAGCAATTTTGATATTCTTTCTTAACTTTCTCCTCCTCTAGTCCCTGTCTTTCTCCTCCACTTTCTCCTCCTCCTTTTTATTCCTCCACTCCCTATTAACCTTCCCTCCCTCTCTGGCCCTTACTTTGTGAGTGACTGACATTCGGAATTGCCTTGGCAAATTATATTTTATTGCTGCAGCCATCAAAACTAACCCACAAGATGTTGGCCTTCAATCCCGGNATGAATCTGATTTGCCAAATTTCATAAGGATCGGCCGACTATATACGATCCGCTACATATCTAATAATATAAGATGCGTGGCGCCACCTAGCGGACTGCGACTGAACTGCAAGGGTATATAAACTTCGGCTCCGCCCGAAGTTAGCTTTCCTTTCTTGTTTTTAGAATATTTTTCCACAAGTTTTTACCTCAAAATTTTAACAATTTAAAAACATAAAAACAAAGAGGACTTCTTAGAGGAATTCTTTCTTAACTTTCTCCTCCTCTAGTCCCTCTCTTTCTCCTCCACTTTCTCCTCCTCCTTTTTATTCCTCCACTCCCTATTAACCTTCCCTCTCTGGCCCTTACTTTGTGAGTGACTGACATTCGGAATTGCCTTGGCAAATTATATTTTATTGCTGCAGCCATCAAAACTAACCCACAAGATGTTGGCCTTCAATCCCGGATTCCTTGCCACACACACACAGACACACAAACAGACACTGACACACTCAAGCACATCCTTATTTTGCACAGGACCCTCTCGGAAAGCATTTTTGTGTGCCTATTGCCACATACTTCATTTCTATTTGGAGGGAAGTCAACTGCCACAAACAGTTAAGTTGCCTGCCGGCCACATCCTTGTCGAAGTCCTGCCACCCCCCTCCCCCGCATTATCCTTTCTCCTTGCTTGTTTATTATTTATTTACAATATTTTCTTATTCAAAATGAAACCGCAAACCCCTTGGAATTATTGATGGCCCTCGAAAACACAACAAAAAAACCGAAGAAAAAATATTAAAAAAGAAAAGAAACCCCCTTCCCAACTCTTACCCCTTTAATTTTTTTGTTCCTGCCCGCCAGTTATAATTTTTTAAGGTTTATATATAAAAAATATATACATTTCTTTGGCTTCTTCGGTTGCCTTCAGTGGTCCTGCAAAAAAGTTCCTTCAACTCAATTTACAAAAATCATTTCTTTCCTGCTTTCCTGCTGGGCAGCGGCAGTCACAGATTATTAACTTTTAAATTATGCATTTGGTCGAAAGAGGAAAATAAAAAATGGCAAATAAAATATTAAACTAAAAACCAGCAAAGGCAGATGCTAAAAAAGGAAAACCCTTCACCGAATGTTGCAACTATTTAATGGAAATGGCTTAAACTTCTGACGGTTGCACTAATTGTTGTGGAATTAATTGATTTAATTGAATAGATTAACAAATAAATTTATAAATAGATTAAAAATAACCAAGAGAGAAGGCAACAAGGGAAAGTAATTAATTTTATAATTGATTCTTTTTTTTATGCAAAAAGTTTATCTGTTTTTTAAGGACAAACAAACAGTGGCAGGTTGGATTTGAAAATCAAACAAAATAGTGTGACCTTAACTAAAAAAAATCACAAATCCCTTTTTACCAAAAAAAATTAATTGTCTTCAAAGGCATTAGGACATTTTTGACTTGAGACGAGACTATTTAATGGCAAGAGGCTGTGCTTTCCATCAGAACCGGGTGTGGAGCCCAACAGTCCACATCTAGGTCCTCAATATTTTTATTTTCTATAATTTAATCCTTATTTTATTTTTATTTAATCATTGGAGCCTCCGTGACCGTAGTGTATAACCAAAGGGTTATAGTTTTCCGGCATGAAGTGATATTATTCTGATTTTCTGATTTTATTTATTTTCCATTTAATTACTGGGCTCTCCTGTCTTATACAAGTGGCCTCTCATCAACGCTGGAGCTCGAAGACATTTGTTTGAACTGATTTTCTTATTTTATTTTTTTAATAACTAATTTGAACTTATTATTCTTGGTTCCTAAAGGGAATCGATGTCTTTGTTCAAGTCCCAACTCTAGCTACTATATCCAGGGTTTGAACTGGGATTCTTCGTGTAATCTGATTTACTTATTTTATTTGAAAACTATTTTCCTTTTGGGTGCTTCTAAAGTTTCTATTTCTGAGTGTTATTTATCCCCATAATATGAGTGGGCTCTGAATGATCGCATCCCGAGAAAGTTTGAATCGCTAACTCATTAAGGGATTCAAAGGACTTCCTTGGGATCTGATGTTTTCTTTATTAACATTTAAACTTATATTTTATATTTTTTTAATTTCAAGAGTTGGTCCTTCAAGGGAATCGATGTCTTTGTTCCAGTCTCGTTTGTTACCAGTGCATCTGGTCTGGGATCTTCTTCTGGGATTTAAAATCTTATTTTTCTTATTTTCTTATTTATTTTATTTTATTTGACTCTTGACAATAAATATTCATGTTTTAATTGATTTATGGAGCAGTTGTTTGTTTAATGGAATAGTTGTTTCATCAGAATCGGAACTGGAATCAGCCTGATTTTCTTATATATATTTTGTTATTTTTACAATATCTTTTTCTTTTTTTAATATTCATTAAAGTCCTCTAATAAAGACGAAAAGATTCGGAAACCCTTAATTTATTTTCTTTTTATATATTTTTAT
>JAJJHT010005266.1:881337-895619 GCA_021223865.1 Drosophila pandora | reverse complement strand
GCAGTGAAAGAGACATATCCGACCCTATTAAGTATATATATATTTTTGAAATATATATTATTCTTATATTTTAATAAACTTTAGCCAAATTTGAACAGTTTTTAAACCACTGGAGGTCAGTGCAAGGCTAGAACACAGTTTGGCACTCACTTAGCAGTTAGCAGTTAGCAGCTAGGCCAATACTGGTACTTTTTCAACATTTTACAATATTTATCATGCGGCCGATGATTTATGCGATTGGAGAGCCATATATCTTTGGATATGTGCGTTACGTGTTTATGTAAATAAATATAGGACTCGGTTCAGTGGCTGGCACTGCGGATGCCCGGGAATTGGCAGAATCGGCAGACATACAGACACATCCACACTCACACTATGTGGCATAGACCATCAATATAAATATCAGCAACCAGAGAATGAACCTTAATAAATATTTACGCGCTGCGTAACAATTTTCCTAAAAACCCCCCATCCTTAATAATATTTATTTTGGATTTTTTAGGAACGAGAAGTTCTATACGTGCTGCGACGAACCATATCTGGATATAACCTTCAACATAACGATGCGTCGGAAGACTCTCTTCTACACGGTCAACCTGATTATTCCCTGCATGGGCATCAGTTTCCTCACCATCCTCGTGTTCTACCTGCCATCGGACAGTGGCGAAAAGGTGAGTGTTCCAAAGGACCAAAAAAGGACATTAGTTATTAGCTTGAAGCTGCTTTGAAAAATGGTATGTGGTTTCTATATGGAGAAGTTCTAAAAGCCTTTTTGAAAATATATGAAAATTTTGTTTAAAACTTTAAGCCTTTTTGTTTTAAATTAAGACTTGGTCACACTGACTTGACAGCATTTTTTCTTTATAATTTTCACCATAAAGCCTCTTTTGAATATATTGTGACTAACAACATGGTTTCTATAGGGAAGTTCTACAAACCATTTCAAAATAAATGCCAATTCTATTAAAAACTTTATTCCTGTTCATTTTCAATTGAAGATTGGCCACACTATTTTGTATTCTATAGGATATTTGACAATATAGTTTCTATAGAGAAGCTTTAGAAACCTTTTGAAAATAAACATAAATTCTATTAAAAAATTTAACCATTTTCATTTTCAATTAAAACTTGGCCACACTATTTGACATTCCATGGGATTAACACAGTCCTGATAGTAATTTTTCGTTTGGTTTTTAATTAAATTAAACACCTGATTAAAAGCGAACAAAAAACGAACAAGAAGCCACATTAGTCAGGAAAAGTTAACACCAAAACCCATCACCTGCTATTTATTTAATGGCCTTAACTCGATTTATTGCAAATTATGCAAATTTACAAACGATTTTCTGTGGAATTAACCATTAGAACCAGAAGTCCATCATCGGCAGTGAAAATACTAATGTGGAATGGCACTCGCATTTCACACAACAATTTCCCCGCAATATTTGCTTTTTTGTCACATCTGCAAGCTGCCATTTTCCATTTCATTTTTCATCGAATTTTTTTCCTTTAATTTTATATACATTTTTTTGTCGCTTTTCTCTTTTTTGTGTTTTATTTTTGTATTAAAGCCTTTGCCGTAAATTTATTGCCCCGCCAGTCTGATTCAAAATGTGCTTTTAATTAAAAAGCAAAAGCAAAAATAATATTCACACTCGAATGAGAATGAAAACGAATATCAGTATTATTTACACCCTTGTAGGGTATATAACTTATACATATATATATAAGATTAATAGAAAATAAAAGATCCAAAGAATTATTAATCTGTTAAGAATACCAAGGCCACGAAACAGAACCCAAAGTTACAAAAAGGTGATATTCTTTTATTAAATAAGAGCTCAAGTCAAAGGCCAACAACAAGACTAAAGCACAAAAATGAAAATATTAAAAGAATACAATTTAAAAAAATAAAATGAGAAAATCAGGCTACCGGGCGAAGAAAAGATCAGTTTTAAGAACCTTTGCTAGTCGTTTTTATATTAAATAAATATAAATAAATTAAACAAGATTATCAAATAAAACACTCCAGAAAAAGATGCTGGTCACCAAGGAGACTCGAACAAAGACATCGATTCCCTTGAAGGACCAACTCTTGAAATTAAAAACTGAAGAGTGATCTATTGAATTGTCTTCATATAAGAACCACATATTTAAATATTAATAAAAAAATAATCATCAGTTCCCATGGAAAGTCCTTTGAACCACTTAATGAGTTAGCGATTCAAACTTTCTCGGGATGCGATCATACAGAGCCCACTCATATTATGGGGATAAATAACACTCAGAAATAGAAACTTTAGCAGAACCCAATAGGAAAAAAGTTTTCAAATAAAATAAGTAAATCAGATTACACGAAGAATCCCAGTTCAAACCCTGGATATAGATAGAGTTGGGACTTGAACAAAGACATCGATTCCCTTTAGGAACCAAGAATAATAAGTTCAAATTAGTTATTAAAAAAATCAAATAAGAAAATCAGTTAAAACAAATGTCTTCGAGCTCCAGCGTTGATGAGAGGCCACTTGTATAAAACAGGAGAGCCCAGTAATTAAATGGAAAATAAATAAAATCAGAAAATCAGAATAAAATCACTTCATGCCGGAAAACTATAACCCTTTGGTTATACACTACGGTCACGGAGGCTCCAATGATTAAATAAAAAATAAAATAAGGATTAAATTATAAAAAATAAAAATATTGAGGACCTAGATGTGGACTGTTGGGCTCCACACCCGGTTCTGAATAAAATCACATCCTCCTGCTGTTAAATAGTCTCATGTCGGCGCAAAAATGTCCTAAAGCCTTTAAGGGAAAATTTCCTTAATTAGTACAATGGGATTTTAGCTGTTTTCAGAACAAGGTCACACTATTTTAGAGCATCAAAAGCTAGAGATTGTTTTTCAAGCATTTCTTTATGATTAACTGGTCTGTCTAAGCGATTCTTTTTAAAAATCCTGCTTGTTTCAACAGAAAGTGTATCTAAGCTTCGTATTTGCTTTCCCTTCTTGCTATAGATGTTTATTTTAAATATATTTGTGTATTTTTTCCCTTAGTTTGCCTTCATTGAAGTTTAAGTAAATAGAATTACACACATGGTATTCAATTTAATGCCGCGAGTTTCCTTTTTTTTGTGTTTGCGGCTTCTTTGAGGGAAAACCCAAATGAAAATGAAAACAGGCTGAAAAGCGTTCACAAAATGGCATAATGCATAAATATAAACATTTACATACACGAGACAGAGACAGAGGCAGAGTCAGAGGAGAGAGAGATCCAGTGAGGGACTTATGAATAAATTACGGCCAATTTTCAAAATAAATAAAATGCAAAAATAATTTGTGTGCGCAAGCGGTTTGTGGATTACCAACGAACTGGACTGATGGCCAAAAACGATTCCATTGAATATAAATATATATATAATATATATAGTATATATAGCGTATACTCTGGACATTTCCGTTCATGGAGAAGCGTAATTTATGTTATAAATATTGACAGCACACTGGGCATTTGATGGGCCGGCATTATGCAAATGCCATTCTATTCAGCCCCGGCTCTGCATTATCGAGTTAGGTCCGGGCGATTTCGATTTTGGATTTAGATTCCGATTGCAATTGAATGACTAGTTTGATATATTCCGAGCCCCGTGGGGTGAGGCTGTGGAGAGGCTAATCTAAACACATATGGCCAGCAAATTTGCGGAAAAAAGGTGGAAAATTATAAGCTCCAAGCCAATTGGCAGCTAAGTGGCTCATAATAGAGCTAATAGAAGCCATTAAAGGCTTAGTTTTAGTGTTTGCTCTTTAAATAAACAATTTGCAAAGTAAATAAGAGATATTATGTCAAGAAATGGCAATTTCAACTGATGGGCAGCACAGCAACGGTTTTACAATTATATCGATAATAAGTCATCGAGATCATCTCCGATCTTCATCTCTATCTGTGATGGTACTCTATGTTTGTCCTTTCATTCCCCAAAAATAACAACTGTTAAATAAACTTTTAAAGAATTCTTTCTAGTTTTTGTTTTTTGGGAACCTCTCACATTCTAGCAGACTCTCGGAAACAAGCCCACTCGCAGGAGAGTCCTGCATGGAGGCGCGTAAATATTTACGCCTAAAAGCAGGCAACAAAAAGTGTAATACGCTTCCGAAACTGCCGGCGAATACTTGCCCGCATTCTTGCAGTTAACTCTGGCAACTCTGGCACGTAATGCCGCCGCCACCACCACGCCACGCCCACCATGGATCCACCTGCTGGCCATCCTACTGGCCATCCTACTGGCCACTACTGGCCCATTGGCAAAAGTTTCGGGCCAACGATGGCATCGGAATTGGAATTGCCAATTTACATGCATATGCGCCACAACGCACTTCATTCATGCAATTGCCGATTGCAGGGGCTTGAGTACATCAGGAAGGGCAAAGAGGGTTAATACACAGTGAGAAATGAGGGTAGATTAATTAAAGAAATATAAAAGCAAGTGCTAGTATTAGAATTTAAATCAAAAGAGCTAGAAAAGCAAGAGTAACTGACTCTGACATGCCATACCTTTAAATGACTTGTTTTTTTTTATAATCCTCATTACCTTTCCCTATTTTTTTATAGTGTAAAAAATCGAAAGGGCTGACAGTAGTAACCCAAACACTAAGTAGCCGTACTGGATTCGCTTCCTGTTCCCAATTCGCCTCCTCGTTTATTTGCATCGTATTTTTATGGTCGAAACAATTACGTTTTACGTCGGTCGTCCTGGCCTCCTCGTCCTCCTGTCCTCCTGCCCCTTTCGTCCTTGTTGTCCTGGTTGTTCCATATTGAAACTGTCCCATCTGATGGCTGGCAAACAATCCTCAATCCTCAATCCCTATCCGTATCTGAAACCCAGAAACCCCAGAAACTGACCCCCAGTCCAGTCCCGGCCAGTCCAGGCCAGTGAAGCCAAAAACGAACCGAAATCGTAACCGAAATGCATTTGGCCACCTTAATTACACAGGACATTTGCATAAATAATGAGCATCGTCCTGGCAGTGATGGGAGCGTGATGCGATTGCCAATGCACTTTAACAAATATTATATTAAAAACGATAAACGATAGTCGTTTAAGGGGTTTTTTTCAAAGTTATTAAATCGTTTTTATTGTCTAGAGAGCCTAGAAGGGCAATCAGATGGGTTTTGGGGTTTAGTTCTACACGTTTTAGATGAGCTATTAAGTGCACTTAGAGAAATGTGGTATATAGTTTGTAGTTTTGACTGAAATAACTATTTTTTTGTTATATTTTTAACAGCTGCTATAAAGCAACCTTAAGTTTTGTTTATTTTTTAAACCTATCTAAGAAAATTATATGATTTTTAGTTTATTTTTTATTTAAATTAAGATAGAAAGAAGATTTAAGCTTTAGTTTCATGACTATATGATACCCTGCACCTTCTCTTTATTATTTAAGTTTCAAACTATTTTTTCCAAGTGCATTTATAGTGAGGATGCCAAGGGAACTGGCATTGGATTTGCTTGGCAAGTTGTAACCTTAATTAGGCAACGTCACTAATCGCTTTACAAGCGCCGAGCCGAGTCCCCCAACTAAGGCTAATTATCATAAAATCATTAAGCATCGAATATTTATGCCCCACACACACACACACAGACACACACACAGTTAAACAAACATATAGAATGATGGAAAAGCGACTCAAATCGCGCGTCTCATTTTCAACATTTAATTACTTTCCTCCACACCGACACACTTCACTTACAAGCAGCTTAGGCATAAATAAGGTGAGCTACTGCCACGCCCCCCATCCCCCACCAAAAAAGGAGGAGAGGAGGCATTTGGCAACCCAGCAAAACCCCCCAACCACCCACTGCCCACCCACAAATCATTTTTCGCTTTATTGAGCCCGAGTCCTGAAAAGTGTGCCGCGTTTTCATTTCCATTTCCACTTTTTCACTTTTTTCCGATGCTCTATAAGAGGGTATTACGATTATTTACTAGAAAAATAATGTTTTGTAATAGAATATTAGGAAAGAATAAATATCAAAGAATATTTGATGCTATATATAGGCTATAATGTCCTGAAAACTATGTCCCTCTGTCCGTTTGTCCGCTTGTTCGTGTTTTTAAGTCTTAAATACTCTCTTATTTTTCCAGATATTAAGCTCTAATTTGTTATATAGCCTTTTATTTAAGGCCTACCCTTGTATAACTCAAAATAAACCAGTTAGATGAACTATATCTTATAGTTTTCATAACATAACCTCACTAAGTAATCCAAACTAACCTCACTTTTTTAGTTTCTAAGATAGTAGCTTAAGTTAACTTATTTTAATCTAAAAAATGTATACAAAAATATAAAAACTATTTTTATTTTGTATCTAAAATATCTAAAATTTAAGAAATAGAGTATTATAACCTCCAACTTAGTCCCCAATTCGACCCCCAATACTCTCTTTTTTTAAGTTTTTTTTATGGCATTTTTCCTGTTTTTTTTTTGCATATGATTTGTTAGACAGCTTTTGGCTGGCAGGCAGTTTTCAAATTCTTCTCGTTTCTCTTCTTTTTTTCTGTTTTTTTAATGTTTTTATGTGTTTTTTATTTTTTGGCAATTGCCGACTGACAAACCGCTTTTTCATACGCCCATTGACTTTGCTTATTATTTGGTTGTGATGCCCGTTTAGGCCTTTTAAATCAATTTGGCTTTGGATTTGTGGCTTGAATGATCAGCCAAGCGAGCGGAATGCTTTATTCCCTCAACTTTCCCTTTTAAAATTAATCTCCATTAACTTTTGTCTTCCAAATAAATAATATGTATTATTGTTTTCCAATACAGGACCCGTTCTTTTAATCAAATCAACTAGTTAGTCACTTAATTAGTGGCCAGACTAGGGCCGAACGGCCCTCAGTAACTTTTGCCAGACAAATTAATTAATCCCAGGACTTGGGCTAGTTCCTGTATTAATTAATTTGGCCGAGACACAGACACGTGTAGGTACATAATGTGCCCAGGTTATCGCATCATAATTATTAATATAAATCCCTAATAGATGTCTTGTTTATTAATCAGAGGCTTTGATTAGCTAATTTGGGGCTGAGATAGGACTTTGTAGAGGGATTTGTATTAAAAAAAATACTTTTTTGTGAGGATACCATGTTTTTCTGGTATTTTATGGTTAAGTGTGGCCTTGTTTGACTTAAAACTCATCTAAAAATGATATATTTTACTTTTCAGAGGCTTTGATTAACTAATTTGTAAGTAAGATAGGACTTTGTAGAGGGATTTGTATTAAAAATAATACTTTCTTGTGAAGAAACTAGGTTTTTCTGGTATTTTATCAAGTGTGGCCTTGTTTGCTTTTAAAATCATCTAAAAATGTTACATTTTACTTCTTTTTAATTCCCTAACCTTACCCAACCCCTTTTTAAATACCCCACCGAGATACTTTCTTTGTAAGCACACCTGTTCCAGGTATTCAATGGCATTACCTGCTCTCTCTTTGAGAAACCAATGTGAAATGCTCTGTGTCGCAACAAAGTGTTTCTGAATAACCGACTGGGGGATTGTGGGTATTATGTAATCGATATGTTGCCACTATTAAAAGCAAGCTCTAAGGATGCTCCAAGGAGAGCTAGAGGGAGGACAGAGGATATAACCATCGTCTGAGCCATATTTATGCATTATAAATGAGAAAACCTTATCGGACGAAGGGAGTTTTTCTTCTTTCCGCCCTTCTTGCTTGCTCGCTTTTCTCAATTGTCGCTTCTTTATGGCGCTTTAGATTTTCCGCTCGACGTGCAACTCAATTTGCCACGCCCACTCTGCCCTGCCCTGCCCTGCCACCAGCCCTTTTCCGTCTCCTGTTTCTAACACTCTCCGGTATATATCTATTTATTCACAGGTCTCATTAAGCATATCCATTCTGCTGTCGCTCACTGTGTTCTTCCTGCTTTTGGCGGAAATCATTCCGCCCACATCGCTGGTGGTGCCGCTCCTGGGAAAGTTCGTCCTCTTCACCATGATACTGGATACCTTCAGGTGAGTCCCCTGCCATCCTCTCACTCCTCCTCCTCCTTAAACCAAAAGCGTTTAAGGAAAATTCGTTAATATTTGTACATTTGATTTTAAGTCTGTGGCCCAACAGTGATTTTGGTTTTAAATTTAGATGATTTTTTGTTAAAATAATTAAGTTTTTACAACTTTAAACACTTTTATCATCAAATCTTTAGGCAAACAACAATTTTTAGGTGTTTAAAACTATAATTATAAGGTGCTTTTAAGCATAATTAGATGGAAGGCATAATTATAATACTAGAAAAATGCCAATTTTAGCCATGAGCACTGTTGCAGTATTTAATTAAGGAAGACTTACCGGTTAAAGCTCTGACCATCACTATTTATGGTATCGAGATCTCTCCATCGCTATTAATCGTATCGGTATGTGCCCATCGCTATCGAGATCTGCCCATCGCAATTAATGCTATCGGCTGCTTCCCATAGCTATAAATATATCGACATTTGCCGATCGCTATTGCTTTTATCGGTACTTCCCCATCGCTATTAATGGTATCTATCGAGATCTGTCCATCGTTATTAAGACTAAGATTAAGAAAATGGCAGTTCTGGCCTTAAAAGCACAAAATCAAATGATTTTCCATAAAATATTGATAAAATTATATCCTTATTGGTTCATTATGTCTTTTTAAAGCTTTAAAAAATAATAATACATAGTTAGAATACAAAAATAAATTTATATTTAAATATTTGTCATGAAAAAGAGTTCTTTGTATCCAAAATCCTAAAAAACCAACCTAAAATATAATTTAAGAACCTTTTCTGAGTAATTTTTGAAAAGAAAACTCCTTGAAGTATAAGAAATGTAGATATTTTGAAAAGTTTCGCCAACAAAGGCAGAAAATAAAACTTGATTCGGCAGCTGTTCGACTTTGTTTGGCTTAGTGCCACGCCCTTGCCTTTTGCCCCGCTACCCCCTGGGGCGGCCTATTTAATGGCTGCGGCAATTTACAGTCATTTGCCACGCCCAGAAGGCGGCTGGCCGCCACACCAAATGATGGCCGCCTAATTGTTGGTAAACAAAAGTCGACCAAGTCCGAAAAGGAGGAGCGTCGGAGCGTCGTCGTTCTGGCTAACAATGGAATGGAATGGCCACTGGCGCAACAGGACCTCGCCTCAAATGATGTAATTAAGGCTGGCAGGACACCCTTCCACTTCCACTTCCACATCCACATCCAGTTTCAGTTCCAGGAGCCCAGTCCAACCCCAGACATAGTCCTTGGCCAGCTGCTAATTAGACGTGGGCGTCGAAAGTTAATTACCCAGACTAAGAGAGCAACTCACTTAAGTCCTTTCTGCATGTTCTCACTACCAGCAATTCATTTTTTTCTCCCCCCCCAGCAGCAGCTTCTGTTGTTGTTGTCCTTACAGGATAACTCTCTTACAAAAACACTGAAGAAAAATGTTTCATTTTAAAGGAAAAACATGAGTTGCAGAGAGAGAGAAAGTTGGGAATATAAAAATCAGGTTTAAACATGTTTCAACTTGTTTTTATTTGGAAAATAATTTCAAAAATAGTTTTTTTGAGAATATTACAGTTAAAAAAATATATAGAAGAGTAGAACTATACTTAAAAAAGGTCTAAAAATGCAGAAATTTACTAAATATCTAACATTTTAAAAAGAAAACCTTACTTTAAGAAGTAATATCCTATCTAAGACCTCTCTATATCCTCTATTAAAATAAATACTAGTTAGAATACCCCCCTTTTCTCTCTCTGTATAGCATTTGTGTGACGGTGCTGGTGCTAAACATCCACTTTCGTTCGCCGCAAACTCACACGATGGCGCCCTGGGTGCGGACCGTGTTCATCAACCAGCTGCCCCGCTTCCTCGTCATGCGGCGTCCCCTCTATCCGATCAGCGAAATGATGTAAGTAGTCCCTTCTCAGTACCACCTCATCTGACTGCCCATCTAATGTCATGGCTATCACTTTGGTCCATCTAATCCGACCAATCCGACAGCAAATCCTCGCGCCGACTGATGGTGCGCACCTGCAACGGGCTCGAACTGAGGGATCAAATACCACCGCTGCCACCGCCGGTGGCCTTGTCTCGGTTAGTGTTTCTATTTCTATTTTTAAGATTTATATTTTTAATATTTTAAAATTTAGAAAGTAACTTTCTCTAAATAGAAAGAAATGGTATTTTTTTTAGACTCTACAAGATACTCCTTTCGGAGGATGTTCTTCTTAAGAATCCTAACTATTTTCTCTTTTCTTTTCTTTTCTCAAATTTTAAATGTTTAAATAACTATTGTTTTTGTTCTATAATTAAATTAATAAGTAAATTTATAGGTATGGTTTTTTTAAGCCATTTTTTAACGTTTTGAAGCAAATTGTTAGCAAAAAAATGTGTTTCTTGACTTTCTGAGAGGCTTTTCCATTAAGATTCCCTAATATTTCTAAAAATAATGTATTTTTTTAAGGTTTCAATTAGTTTAGTATATTTTTTAGTCTAAAATATAAAATTTATGGAAAGAGTTCCTTTAAGAATTATTTTTTTCTCGTTTTTTAAGGAAAATAACTTCACAGAAACCTTTTTCAACCTTAATTTTAATTTAAAAATCTTAAAAAATATTCAAATTTTTTTAAATTTAACTCCAGCATGCACCACAGCCCCAAGACGACCTCGCGCAGCACCTCCCCGCTGGCGCACCGCGTCCAGGCCCTCAACCTGATGGACGACTGCGGCATGGGGGGCATGGGAGGCATGGGAATGGGCATGGGCATGGGCGGAGGTGGTGGCGGCGGCGGCGGAGGGGGATGCGGTGCCTCGACCATAACGGGCCACCTGAGCTCCCTGTACCCGCCGACCATGTCGACGGTGAACCAGCAGACGTCCACCACCTCGTCGCTGATCGACGCCCAGTACCACAATCAGTACCAGCAGACGGGGGGCTCCCTGCTGGACCACCCACTGACGCCCACCAAGTTCCGCCAGATGACCTCCACGTCCAGCCAGACGGGCAACGGGAATGGGAGCAGCGGTGGATCGGGTGGTGGGGCCAATGCCACCACTAACACCTATGGCCACCACCTCTACAGGCAGCAGTCGAGTTGCTCCGCCAACTTCTCGCCCCTCCCCCAGCACGCCCATCAGTCGCATGCCAGCACTATGACCTCTGACCTCGGCATGGGCGGTGGAGGAGGAGGAGGAGGAGGTGGGTGTGGTGGTGGTGTCTCCATGGGTAATCCAAATGTGATAAAATCAACGACAACGGTCAACTCGGTGGCCACCGCCTCGACACTAGCGGACTCCTGCTGCAGCGGCACCATCCAGATCCATCAGGGAATGGGCGCCGGGGCGGCGTGCCAATCCTCGGAATTGTTGCACCACCAGGTGAGTGGTCAGGTCCTAATGCACCACCACCATCACCACCAGCAGCAGCAGCAGCAACAACAACAACAGCGACCCACCACATCCGCAGCAGCGGCGGCAGCAGCAGCAGCAGCTGTGGCCTCCGGCGGACCAAGTACTTCTGCCGCCGCAGCAGCTGCAGCAGCGGCAGCAGCAGCGTCCGCCGGGGGAGGATGTACTCCGCCGCCACCGCCTCCGCCGGCCTGTGATATACTGCCCGCCTGTCAGCGGGAGGGCGGGCCGCACTGCTGTTCGGGGCGTGGCAATGTCCGCCATCGCTGGCACACCTGCCCGGAGCTCCACAAGGCCATGGACGGGGTCACCTACATAGCGGATCAGACCCGCAAGGAGGAGGAGAGCACAAGGGTGAGTGGCCGGAAAACTAATCATTTTCTTTCCATAAAAGTACCTACTATACCTACTATATACCTACTATACCTACTAAAAAAATACCTACTATAATACTAAGATATAATACTTCTTCAGAAAGTATTATTTTTCTACCCTCTAAAGCTTATAACTTAGCCATTTTCCAACCGATTTTGAAACGGAATACCATTTATGAATCAGGATTCTATACTTTATCAATCTTTAGCAAAAAATCTTAAAATTTATACGAAAAAAATTTGACTCATTTTTTGAAAATTTTCTAAGGGGTACCCCTTATGATTTTTTCAAAAATTTCCAAAAATTTTTTTTCTTCAAATATTAATAGCTTTTAATGCAGTTCGAAGGATATTAGTTTCCTGATTCAGGAATGGAATGCCTTTTCCAAATCGGATGTAAAATGGCTAAGAAATTGACTAAAATGACCATGAAAAGTTGATCACATTCCAATCTTGTTCTCGATCCATTATTTTCAAAACCTAACTATCCATAACTTGGCCAATACTTGTCTGATCTAGAAATGTTATACCTTCCCGATCTTGTTTCAAGGAGTACTATCATTTTTCATCAAAATCTGGCATTCAAAATTTTGAGCCATTTTTTGAAAATTTTCCAAGGGGTAACATCATGATTTTTTTCAAAAATTTGATCGATTTTTTTTTATACGATTTATGGAAACTATGGATGCAGTTTGAAGGATATTTTTGTCCTGATTAAGGAATGGTATGACTTTTCCAAATCGGTTGGAAATTGTAGAAATGGTGGAGATATTTGTGATGAGAAGTGTATCCATATTAAGTACACGACCTGTTGGCGTTTTTTCTTAAAAATATTACGCATACGCCCTGTGTTCTACATCAAAAATACGACTAGTTGGCAGTTTTCTGTAGGAATTTAAGGAAAGGAAATAGAATTCTTAGAATTTCTCAGAAAAACCTCCACAGAGCATGTCCTTTTTGAAGTTTCCAATTAGTTTCCATTAAAAAATGGCCATAATTTGGCCAACGATTTCGCAAAAAAATACCACAAAACACGACACAGAAATCAAAAATACACAAAAAATAGCTAAAAGAAGAGGTCCTTTTGAGGAGGAGACGGTGGCTGCTCGTCAGGAATGTCGCAGGACTGCAGCACTCGACGGCACAAGGCAGGACTCTGGAGGGGGCCAAAAAATCAAAAGGAAGCAGGACAAGTGGCCCCGAAAGCCGCTTAACATTTGGCCAGGACTTGAGACTGAGACTGAGACTGAGAAAGAGACGGCAGCAAGGACAATGACAGAGAGACTTTGATGTTAATAAGCCTGGCGCAATAAATTAGAGCGGCCTTAGGCCGGGATTTATTGGGAGGCCGATAATCGATGGGCCAGGATACTATACTAGAGACAGGAAACAGGACATGCGACATGTCCAACAGGGAGGACAACAGGAGATGCTGGAGAGAGGGCTGGAGAGGGAGGAGGATAGAGAACTACCTTGTCCAGGACACAGTTGTTGATGATGTCCTTCGCTCCATTCGTTCAGCGAGTGTCCTGCGACTGTCACTGCCCTTTTGTTGACCTTACCCGGCCGATGTCCTTCCAGCACGCCATGTCCTGTACTGTTCCGGGACTCCAAAACTCCCATCCCTGACTCCCATATGTGTCTCCATGGGCGGACCTGTGCCGGCTGCGGCAAAAGTTTTAATGACTTTTCATGCGCCTTATTGGGCAGCGACTATGTCCTGCCATCCTGGCACTCTAAAAAAAAAAACCTAAAATAGTTTTAATTTTTTTACAAAAAAAATGTTTATAATTTTCCCATTAAGAGTTAACTTTTTAGAAGCATTTTAATTTCTATTTAATGTTCTGATCATTTTTGTCAGTGTAGAGTGATGTCCTTTGTGGAGTCCTGCCGTCATAATGAATGCCTTCTTGCGGCAGGCAACCGAATGCCAATAAAAGTATTTTATTAAAATTACGCACACATTCGATCATTATTGGAATGTCATGCGGGCTAGTGTCCTGCCAAAAGGACAATAGACAAAGGACCAAGGACTTCATTTGAAGAATGGGATATAGTGGAGGGAAATAGTTATACTTATAATTAATTTTTATTTAAGAAAGGGCTCTCTCGCTGGTAATCTTTTTTAAAGAGAAAAATGAAAAAAATTGCATTTATTTGAAGAGGAGTCGAACCCGGGTCTTATTTTTCATTTCTTTAATTTCTTTCACATTTTAAGAGTCTTTTTAAGTAAAAAATTCACTTTTTTACTTTATTTTTTAATAATAAAATTTATGTTATAAAATAAAATTAATTAGTTTTATTAAAAACCCCCTTGAA
Source organism: Drosophila pandora (assembly GCA_021223865.1). Taxonomy (NCBI): domain Eukaryota; kingdom Metazoa; phylum Arthropoda; class Insecta; order Diptera; family Drosophilidae; genus Drosophila; species Drosophila pandora. Next base: position 881,494 of record JAJJHT010005266.1, on the reverse strand, counting down.
AAGGCAGCCCCCTAAAGGCATATGCTTTTCTGTGGCATTTACATTGAAGGCGTGTCATTAACGCCACGCCCCCAAGGGGCAGAATAAGAAGAAGCAAACATATTGCAGGCCATGGGGGTGTAGTGTGGAGGTCATAAGGAGGGGGAGGTCATGGCTG
>JAJJHT010005266.1:825220-837620 GCA_021223865.1 Drosophila pandora | reverse complement strand
ATTTTTAAAAATATAAAATTAAAATTAAAGTTAAAAACATGCCAGAAGTGGTTAAGTAAATTTGAAATTTTCTAAAAAAGATCATATTTTTTTTAAATCTTTTTATTAGTTTGATTATATTTAAAGATATTGTTTTTTTTAGGTTAATATTTAATCATAATTTACTATTAAATAATCACAATAATTAAATTTAAAAATATTCTATCACTATATGCCCTAGTTTATTTTTAAAGAAAACATCATAAAAAAATTAAGGTCATTGCCACGAGAAGACTTCATTTTTCAATTTTTCCCCAAATCCATTTCCCTTTTCCTTTCAATTTTGTGAAATAAGATACGAAAACTCAAGCAAAGTGCAAAATTCGTAGAAAAAACGTGTTTTCTGGGCAGACATTTTGTAAAATTGAAAATTTCGATTTAAAATTTACAAATTTCGAGGAAAAAGTTTCCCCATTTAATACTAACGCGTAGAGCGAAACGCCCTAACGCCTTTTATATTTCCCAAGGGATTTATCGAAATCCAACCACTTTTAGTATTTTCGATAAACAGGAAATTATTTATTAATCGAAATTTTATATCTAATAAGTAAAATTAGCCTTAAAAATGTATAAGAAAGGCAAGAATAGTAATTAAAAGTAATATTTAACTGAAAACTATAGATATTCTACAGTATTTTGCGAAATAAGAAAAATACCGATAAGCCAGACAAGAAAGCTGGTATTTAAAAAGTGGTGAGTGGTCACACTAAACAACCGAGCGCCAAGCAGGAGATTCGTTTGTTCTTTTTTGCTTTCGCTTTTCCCAGGATTTCACCGACCGCGATGAAACGGACCAAGGACGAGGAAGGTGCCCCAGTGCCGGGCCACTCCCTGGGCCAACAACCCAGTGCCGGGAGCAACGGCACCGACGCCCCAATCCCGGCGGCCGGTTTGGTGGCCACCACTGGTGTGGTTGCCACTTCGGTGGCATCGGCAGCAGCGGCCGCCGTTCGCACCACAGGACGTGTCAAGGTAACATATCAGGCCTCCCCCTGGACCCCCATCCATGTGATCTCTAAAGTCTGTAATGTTCTGCCCTCCACTGCCTCCAGAAACCGAAACAAGTCTACGATCCATCGGACAACTATGTGTCCCGCAACCGCAGCTCCCTGGCCACGGCAGGAGCTAACACAACAGCCCACAGTCCGGCCACCATGTCCATGGTGCAGTCGCCGCCCACCCTGCCGGCCTCCAAGGACTCCAGTGATGGTGGCGATTCGAATACCAGTCCGCCGGGTGCTCCAGACCAGTCGACACCGCCACCGCCGCTGACGCTAGCGGCCCAGCTGACGCCACTGACCGCCCAGCTGCATCCGCAGCCGTCGGCCAAGCTCCAGCCGCCGGCCAGGTCGCAGCCATCCCAGAAGAGCGAGCCCCCGAGCCGCAGCTTCGACACGTGCCAGAGAAGAGCGAGCCCCCGAGCCGCAGCTTCGACACGTGCCAGAAGTGCGCCAAGAGCGAGCCGAAGCGTGGCTCCGGCCACAAGAGTAACTTCCTCACCTGCAAGAGTTGCACAAATAAATGTAAGTTTCTTAAAAAGATTATAAAAATTACTTGCTCCTTACTGGCTTAGTTTTCTTTTGAAACTGAAGCTCTTTTCTGTCATTTTGCTTGGAAGTCTTGTTCTTCCCACTCGGATCTCATAATTTTTAAATAAAGCAGGCTTTTTATTTTATTTTAAAGTGAAGTTTAGAGACATTATATCATATTCCCTCCCAAAAAGACAGTCTAGCTGAGATCCTAAAAGGAACAAGACCTAAAAACTGAATTCCAAAAAGAATAAAAATCTAAAAAATTTAAAAAACTCTTCACTAAAAAGTAAAATAATTAAATAATAATAAATAATAATTAAAACTACCTTTCCTCCCACTTCCAGGGCACTTTCCCTGTCTTCCGGTTGCCTTCCAAAACCTGAGCCTCGCCCGCAAGAAGTTCAAGTGCGAGAAGTGCCGGTACTGCCAGGTGTGCGGCATCAAGTGCAAGGACCTGCCCATCTGCAGCCTGTGCGTGGAAGCCTTCCACCCCTCGTGCCACGATCCGCCGCTGGAGGCGTGGAAGCCTTCCACCCCTCGTGCCACGATCCGCCGCTGGAGGGCATCACCCTCGACGAGATGGATCCTAGATGGAAGTGTGCCCGCTGCAATGCCAGTCTGGGGCCCCCAGGAGGAAGTGGCGGCTTTGCTGATCCGCCGAGGAAGTCCAATGCCGGGCGCAAGAAGAGGGTGCTCTCAGATCCTTTGAAGACAGGCAAGCCGGAGAAGATGGCCAAGATGGAGGTGAAGATTGAAGAGCAGAAGGATGAGGGGCAGAAGGAGGAGGGGCAGAAGAGTGAGGAGCAGAAGGATCAGGAGCAGGAGCTGAAGCCTGAAGTGCCGAAGCAAGAGGAGCTGAAGATCGAGGAGCCAAAGCCAGAGGAGCTTCGTCCAGAGGAACCCAAGGACGAAGACCCGAAGACTGAAGAGCCAAAGGCTGCGGAGCAGAAGCAAGAGGAGCCAAAGAAGGAGGAGGAGGTGGTAGCCAAGGAACCAGAGATGTCCAGCCTGGGAGAGCTGGAAGTGAAGATCAAGCAGGAGTTCCTGTCACCGGAACAGGAAGACGAAGAGCCCCAGGCGGATCCCCTGGATGAGCCCTTAGACGAGCCCATGAACCTGCTCCTGGACCAGCTCCTAAACCAGTCCCAGCCCCAGGACCCGGTCCAAGACGAGCCCCAGGCCCAGCCCCTGATCCAGTTCCCCGAAGAAGAGCTCCAGGTCGTCCCTCTGGTCGAGTTCCCGGACGAAGAGCCGCCAAATGAGGAATCACCGGAAGCCCGCTCCCTAACCCCCACTCCGGAGAACGCTCTTGCCTTGGTTGGACCGGTGGCGGATTTGCGGAACATACCGGTGGCCACGTGGACCGTGGACCAGGTGGTGGGCTTCGTGGGCCGCCACNAAGACAGGCAAGCCGGAGAAGATGGCCAAGATGGAGGTGAAGAATGAGGAGCAGAAGGATGAGGGGCAGAAGGAGGAGGGGCAGAAGAGTGAGGAGCAGAAGCCTGAGGAGATGAAGCCAGAAGAGCTGAAGGAAGAGGAGCTGAAGATCGAAGAGTCAAAGCCAGAGGAGCTTCGTCCAGAGGAACCCAAGGACGAAGACCCGAAGACTGAAGAGCCAAAGGCTCAGGAGCAGAAGCAAGAGGAGCCAAAGAAGGAGGAGGAGGTGGTAGCCAAGGAACCAGAGATGTCCAGCCTGGGAGAGCTGGAAGTGAAGATCAAGCAGGAGTTCCTGTCACCGGAACAGGAAGACGAAGAGCCCCAGGCGGATCCCCTGGATGAGCCCTTAGACGAGCCCATGAACCTGCTCCTAGACCAGCTCCTAAACCAGTCCCAGCCCCAGGATCCGGTCCAAGACGAGCCCCAGGCCCAGCCCCTGATCCAGTTCCCCGAAGAAGAGCTCCAGGTCGTCCCTCTGGTCGAGTTCCCGGACGATGATCCGCCAAATGAGGAATCGCCGGAAGCCCGCTCCCTAACCCCGACTCCAGAGAACGCTCTTGCCTTGGTCGGACCGGTGGCGGATTTGCGGAACATACCGGTGGCCACGTGGACCGTGGACCAGGTGGTGGGCTTCGTGGGCCGGCACTATCCGCGCGAGGCCAGTGCCTTCCGCTTCCAGGACATCGACGGCGCCTCGCTGCTTCTGCTCACCCGGAACGATGTGATGAACGGATTCGGCCTGAAGCTGGGGCCGGCGCTGCGGGTCTTCGAGCTGGTCATGTGCCTCCAGAATGGCAACGAGGACGTGCGACTCGCCTGGTTCGAGTAGCGTCCTGCCCAGCTAGCCATTTAGACTCTAGGATCCAAATACTCTTAACCGCGAAAAGGAGAAGCTTATATTAAGTTCTTGGGGGGGCGCCTATTTTTTAGGCATTATTTTTTTTTTTTTTGGTTTCTAATTTNTAATTTATCATTATCAGTAATTAATTAACTAACATTTTGAAATGTTTAAATTATTTTAGTTTGTTCTAATTTCCTTACTTTCTTAATGTTAATGTTAAAAATTAAACTACAAAATTCAAAAACTAAAAAAAAATAATAAAAACAAAAACTAATACTCAAAACTGAGTAAAAAAAAAAAAACAACAAAAAAAATTAAATATTAAGGCGCATATAATAAGCACTTTCGTCACTAAAAAAAAGCACTATTGGCTGTTATTTTTTATTTTTTAACTACACCGATACCTTCAAAGTTCAGAAGATGATTTTTAAGATTTATAATTAATATTAAAAAGAAAGAACAACTATTAGCTTTATATTTAAGATGAAATGTAAATATAAGCTATAAGTGCCATTTTTTGTTTTTAGAATTTAAAAGACTTTAGTTTTAAATACTTTAATTTTTAATTTATCATCTTCCAGTTTCCAATTAGAAGGGAAACCTAGAGAGAAGAAACATTTTTTATTTAAATGTGAAAAAGAGTTTAATTTATTTTTTATTTTGTTTATTTTTATTTCATTACTTTCTTGAATGTTAAATAAAAAAATATATAAAAAAAAGAAAGCAAGAAATATATTTATGGGTGGGTTGAAAAAGGCACTTTGTGCAGCAATTTTCGTCACTAAAAAAAAGAGTAATTGGCTATTTAAAGTACTAGTTCTTTACTAAGAACATTATTTTAAAATATCTTTTCTTTTAAAATATTACCCCATAATAAATAAACCCCAAAATAAATAAAAATTTTTTAAAAAACTTGTCATTTTCTATTTTGTTTTCGTTTTTTATTCAAACAATTTGAAAAAAAGTGTTGAGAATTGGCAAAAATCACACTTATTTTTGTGTATTGCTCATAAATAATTATTTTTTAGTTTTCCCCAAAAACTAAAAACAAAATACAGGGGTATTGCTTTCAAAAATCAAACAAAAATTACACAATTTAGGATGAAAACATCAACTTTTTCGTGGGAATGCAAAAAAACAACTAATTCGAAGGACCGTTTCAAGCCATTTCTTGTCCAAGTAGGTGACGAAAATACATTTGATAATAACGAAAAAAGACGAGAACTTTTTCGCAGGCCGTTTTCAGAGATTTCTAAACAATTTGTAGTCATTAGTCCTAATTAGATTTTAGCTATATAGTATTATATATTAAGTATTTAATTTTTTACAGAGACAACCGCGCGTTTTCCTTCGTTACTGGAATCTTGGGAGCTAAGAAAACCACTTGAATCAGTCCAGAGATGGACTCTTTGCATCCTTTTCTCAAAAAAAAACATATATATACTATGTAGGATAGTATATAGTATCTGATATCCGATATCCGATATATATTACAAACACACACAAAGCACACGCACAAGAAAGGGGATTAGGGATGGATGGGTGGGTTCAAGTACATTTGTTGGTGCTTTTGGACAAAATACTGTTGACGGGTCCAACTGGTCGCAGGACCAACTAGACGCGCGGCAGGAGCTTCTCCTCGTCAGGACCCTGCATGCTGCTGGTCGGTTTGGAGCCCTGCTTGGAGGGATCATAACCGTAGAGGAATATGGAGGCTATCACGAGGGCAGCGCCGAAGCTGAACTGCAGCGTCAGGTTGAAGTCGAAGATGTAGATGGAGGCCACGCACGATATGATGATGGCCAGCGAGGTGGCGAATCCCTTCAGGATATTATCCGCATACTTGACCACCACAGCCACGATGAGTCCACCGCCCGCCTGCAGGAGCACCAAATACCACACGAACACATCGTAGCCGTGGAAGAAGCCCCTATCGTAGATCCTTCCGGCGTCGTTCACGAAGCAGGTGAGCAGCCCGAACGGAATGCTCAGCAGACTCAGCTGGACATTCCGCATCCAAACGGAGATCTCGGCGCCCTTCAGGATCTTCTCGAAGTAGATGCCCGCAAAGCCGGATAGGAAGCATGCGCCCAGGGCGGCCCACAGTCCCAGCATACGGTTCTGTTCGGGGGCACCGGCCGCTCCCGATCCTCCGGCGGCGGGCGAGGAGGTGCCACTGCTGCTGCCACTCGCCGGTCCGTCCGTCTGGGCCAGCTGGACTAGGACAATGCCCATCACTAGCAGGAGGAGAGCACCCCACTGGGTGTTGAGGAGTTTCCGGCGAAGGATCACCACCGCGAACATGGCTGTGGTGAGGATCTTCAGCTGGTAGGTGACCTGGTAGGTGGCGGCATCCAGATGGGAGGCGGAGACATACAGCAGGTTGTTCTGGACGATGTAGACGAGCGAGGGGACGCACACCTTGAGAGTGTCCACCGGATTGGCGATGATCGTCCGGTGCAGGGAGCGGATGAACTTCTGGGCGTCCTTGCCCTCCTCGTTGAAGACCAGGAACAGGCAGGTGATCAGCTTGGCGAACTCGGCCATCAGCACGGCTGAAAGATACGGCCGAAGATAATCAGTTACGGCGTACTGCCCGAAGATAAAAGTCTGGCGTGGGATGGCCCGCCAAACAGGGGAAACAAACAATAAACCCATGGCGCAATTGGAGATTAGGTCTAGTGGAGTTATTTTCTGTTGAAAACCCCTTCTATCTGGAATTCTGGTTACCCCAGGTCCCCCCGAAAAGGCACTCGAGGAGTGCGTCATATTGTATTTAAAGTGCGACTATCGGAGATCTTCAAAAAATGTCTATAATCTTTATAATTTCTTTGATTAATTGAACTGTGGGGGGGGTTCTATAAGAAATACTATAAGAAAGTATTGTGGAGAGAGAAATACTCTGGGCATTATTACTCTGGGATGCATAATACTAGGGGGTTCTATCTACAAGTCGAGGTCTATAAGTCTACATCTATAAGGCCCGATATATTACCTTTTTCAATAAGAACAATTAAAATCCTATAGATAGTATCTCTCCAAGTCCATCTATAATCTAGATCTATTATTCTATAAACTTGTTCTTTACTTTTAAGAGTTTCTAGTATATTTTAATATATTTTTTCCATAGAGGTCTATCTACAAGTCGAGGTCTATAAGTCTAGATCTATAAGGCCAGATCTATTGGTCTATTACGATCCATAACGAAAATCTATTACTTTTCTATAACAAATTATTAAAAAATAATTAATTTTAAGAGTTTCCAGAGCACAATTCTATTTATTTCCTATAGATAGTACCTTTATCCCTATTTTTAAGAGTTTATAGTGAATAATAATGAATTTTTTCTATAGATAGCTCTATAAGTCCAGATCTATGAATCTATTACCTTTTCCTTCCTAGACTTCCTTTAAAAGTATTTCTTGTATTATTATATTTTTATAAAATCAAAATAATCCTAAAAAAAAGTCTATATCTGTATAATAATCCTATAAGAACGTCCATAGTACTTCCTAAAATAATAAAAAACTCATAAAAAAATCTACATTAAAGTATTCCATCTATTCTTGAAAAAAATCTTGAAAAAATCGTAATAGATCTTGAAGATCTCCATTATAGATCTCATCTCCCTTGAAGTATTCTATCTAACTCTAAAAAAAAGCACTAAAAAAGACAATAAATTCCATTGTAATGCCTCCGTAGAATACCCCATAATATCAAATACTAAACCCCGTAATAACTCTCCCAGTTTATGAGGAGAAGTGACTACCAAACTATCCAGAACCCAGGAAGCTACAGAGACCCAGGCCATAAATGTCTAAAATATTTTAAAATTTTATCTCGAATGTGTGTTGGGGTTTTTTGGGGAAGTGGCGCAGAGTGGAGTGGTGTAGGTTGCACATGCGGAAGTGCCAGTCGGTTCTTATCAGTTTCCTCTCCAATTCTGCGACTTCTACCAGAGCAACTGCCTCTACTGATGGAGATGGTGGTGGTGGTGGTGGTGGTGCCACGTGAATGGTTCAAGTGCCAGGTAGCCAGTTCAAGACAGGTGGCTCGTGTGTGCGGCTGCTCCCCATGACCCCTGGATGAATGAACTTCCCAGACACTCGATGAGCGATGGCTACCAACTCACCTGTGGAACTGAGAAAGATGTCACCGGGCCGGGTCCTGGCATACCGCATACTCAGTCCGAGGATGGCATTCTGGAGCGTCAGAGTCAGGAGGCTGACGTACTTGAGGGTGTTGGTGTTCACTGTGGGGCGATAAGAGATGGGTGCGGGTAGCAGCATTACGGACATGTGTGTCTCAGTCTTGGGTTGAATGCCAACTGGGGGAGTAGGGTGTTGGGAGCACCATACTCCACATACTCCCCTCCCCCCTACTCACTGTGTATGTTCATTGTTGGATTTTCTCTCTCTCGGATTCGGATCTCCAGCAGCTGTGCCCACTTTGTGGTGCAAACAATAGACCAAACAAGTGCTGCTTTTTTTTTTGGCAGCAACTTTTGTTATTTTTTATTATTATTTTTTAGTTTGATTTGGTACCTTGCCGGGTAACGGTACTTTCTTGCCGGGTAACGGTTCTTGGCTATCCTACCGGGAAACTCCCGATTTTAATCCTGATTTGGAGAAGAAAGCGTCCCGCTTTGGCAAGACGAGTCGGAAGAATCGGCTGCGGCGACACGTAAACAATAATCTGTTGGGGCCCTGGAGCTTCGGGGCAGAGCGCTCGGCGCTGCGACAGAGGGCAGCGGACAACGACGGGCAGAGCTGCGGCAGAAGCGGCGAAAAAGAAGAAGAGCCTGCCCAGCGGCAAGTTTTTATCGGCCATATTTGTTGTTGTTTTTTTTATTGCTGTTATTGTTATTGCTCAAGTTCGATAACAATTGCATGTGCACTGGAGATGGCACACTCGGTAGGGGCGTGATAATCGATTATAAAAGTTTAAAAAAACTAATCATTTGAATTTTTAGCTAAATTTAAACAAATAACTTTATCATATATAGTTTTAAATATTTCGAATTTTTAAATCCTCTTTAAAATCTTTCATTTTTTATTTTATTTTTTATAAACCCATAAAAAACAACCCATAAGCCCTAAGAATCTCTTAAATATCTTCTATTTATTCAATTGCTTCCATAATTGTTTATTTTTTAAGGGAAATACGCAAACCTGACCTCAATGAAATAATCGATTTTAAACAAATAAAAATACAAATACAAAATAAAACAAATAAAAAACTAAATGAATAATGAAACTTCGTCTATATTGACCTTCGAATTATCTATGTACTCAACCGGCTTATGTTTTTATGTTTAATTTGTGTTTTTGTTTGTTTTTCTCAAGTTTTCCCTCTCTTTCGATAGTGATGACACAAGTCAGCTGTTTTATACGATAACCGGCTGCTCATCACTAGTCCCGAAGTTATCGATAACAAACAGCCGTGTGGCATATTTACGAAAACAAGTTGGTAATTTTTGTGGATTATTGTGAAAAGCAGAGCAACAGACCACGTCAAAATGAAGGAACAGCCGCTGAAGGAGGTCACCCAGCTGATCCACGCCATCAAAGTGGGGTAGGGACAAGGCAGGACCTAAAAACTGACAGGATAATGAGCTTGTATATTTTTCCAGCCTAGTCGAGGGCTCCTATAGCATTACCAACAAGACCCTGGACATATTCAAGTACATCATCATGAGCAAGAGCTGGCAGAATGCCGAGTAAGCTGATCGCAGGATAATTAAGGACTCTAAAGTCTTAAACTCTCCTATTTCCAGTGCCCTGATGCAAATAGTGCGCGCCCAGTGCCGGATCCTGCAGGCGGCTCTGCCCCAGGAAACTGTTACCTCCAACATCGCCCGCCGCATACTCAAGCTGACGCGCGAGGAGTTCGACCTGCTGCAGGCCAAGGTCCAGCACTTTGCCGACGACTCGCAGGCCTCCCTCTCGCTCCACAAACTGGTCACCCAGACGAGCGAGAGCAACGTCAGTGTGGACTACTCGGTGCCGCAGAAGGGTCTGCGCGAGGCCCTCCTCGACCATCTGCAGGAGGTGGAAACGGAGCTGGAGACCAGTTCGGAGAACATTTGTGTCCAGGCCGAGGAGCACATTCACTCGTCCGAGATCATCCTGACGCTGGGCCACTCCCGATCCGTGGAGAACTTCCTGAAGCGGGCGATCAAGAAGCGTCAGTTCCTCACCATCATTGTGGCCGAGTGTGCGCCGGCTTCCCGGGTTAGTTACCCATCCCAAGGAGGTCCTAGATAGTCTCTTAACTTGTATCCCCCTTTCAGGGCCACAATCTGGCAGCCAGCTTGGCGGGGGAGAAGAATGTTGAGATTATCGTCATCCCGGATGCGGCCATCTTCGCGATGATGTCGCGCGTCAACAAAGTGATCATCGGAACGCACAGTGTCCTGGCCAATGGGGGCCTGCGAGCGGCGTGCGGCGCCTACACAGTGGCCCTGGCGGCCAAGCACTACTCCGTGCCGGTCATCGTCCTGGCGCCGATGTATAAGCTATCGCCGCTGCACCTCTGCGAGCAGGATGCCTTCAATATGGTGGGCTGTGCCGAGGATGTGATACCCTACGATTCGATACCGGCGCGCGAGGCCAAAGTCTACAGTCCCATGTTCGATTATGTTCCTCCCGAGCTGGTCACCCTCTTCATATCCAACACGTGAGTGGCACTCTCTTTCAATTTCTGATTTTCTGATTTAATTTTTGTGTGTTTCTTAGTGGTGGCCACGCCCCTTCGTACGTTTACCGCCTTCTAACGGAACTGTATCATCCAGAGGATCTGGAAATCTAAGTCCTGCTTGTTACTGCCTTTTTTTAAGCAAAAAAAAACAACCAATAAAGGCTGTCTTTCTTTTCATTAAAAAGGATCTTTCAAGGACACTTTTAACCTTTCAGCTCAACTCCTTTATTAGTTTCTAATGTATTTTGAACAGAATTCTATCAAAATCATCGCGGCTTGTGCAGGACTCTGAAGAGATGATGATTTTCGGACAACATTTGTACTTGATTTCTGAAATATTATTGTTTTTTTCAAGCGGTGGTTCGGTTTCTATTTAGTTCTATTAGTTAGTTGTTCCAACGCCCAACAAGAAAGGGACAGAGATGCCCCTACTCCTTCACATTCTCCAGCAATTGCGTGAAATCGGCCAGGCTATCGGCATAGTAGTCCGGCTGGGCATCCACCGGAGCGTTCAGCATGTCCTCCTTGGTGAGGCAGCCGCTCAGGACGAGCAGGGACTGGAAGCCACAGGACTTCCCGAACTGAACATCTTGCACTAGAGTATCCCCAATGAAGATGCAACGCTTCGGCTCTCCGATCTCGAACATTTCGCCAAACATCTCGCCGAGAATGGGCGACGGCTTGCCCAGGAAGGTGGCCTCCCGGCCCGTATACCTCTTTACGTGCTCCAAAAAGTCAAAGAATCCGGCCACATTGAGGTTCTCCGCCAGCGGCATAATCACATCACTCCCTCCGGCTATTAGCTTGCAGTCGGGATTCTCCTGCAGGTGCCGGATGGCCTTGGCCAGTTCCACATACGACATGTCCAGGTGGATGTCGAAGAGCACTGCACCCACCGGCTTCTCAATGGCCAGGTAGTTCACCAGCGTGGCGGCCGTCAGGTGTTCCTTGATGTTCTACATCCCAGCCACCAAGAAAAAAATCAATAATTTAATACTATTTTTAGATGGGAAGTCCTGCTATTACCCACCAAGGACTCGTATTCGATGTTGTGCTTACGCAACGTTTCGTTCGCCTCCAAGGACATGAGGGAGTAGACCCTCTCCCCGGGATTGTGCTTCTGCAGATACCGCACAATGGTCTTCACCGGATGAACAACATCGTCCTCTTGTACATTCTGGGCGCCAATATACCGGAACTTCTCCATGTAATCCGCCTCCGATCGGAAGCTATTGTTGGACACGAATTTGATCTGCTTTCCGGCGGCTTTTAGGGCATTTACTGCCGCACCCGTGCCGGGAATCCATCCAACAAGGAGCCAGACCACTCCATCACAGTCACTGATGACCATGTCGAAGGAGTTGATGAACTGGCGCTGCTCCTCGCGGCTCAGCTTGAGGATGTGACGCGGTGGTGCCATGTCGGAGATGCTGGAAGTGTTGCGCGCGCACGGAAATTCGCCAGCGAACTGAACGGCCGTACATTTAACCTTCAATGTCAACGCATTGACATTGGACTTGACTACTGTTCCTCCTCCTGCTCCTCCTCCTCCTGCTCTTGCTCCTCTTGTTCCACCTCTTCCTCCTCCAGAAGCTCTTTCCGCCTCTTAGTATCTTTGATTACACGATTTAGCTAACTAGTGAGCCCGCGCCGAGCGAGTGGCTTCTCCGATAAGATTCCGTATGTAAATAGATGCCACCCTACGACAGTGGCTGTCTGGCTATGGAGGAAGTGGATCTGGGGACTCTCAGTCCATTCCATAAAACAAAAATCTTAAAAAGACTGTGAATAGAAAGACAAACGATGTCTGGAGGCGCGAAATATTTCCTGATTTTTTTATCCAAAAGGGGGG